>OZ010736.1:198646152-198766404 GCA_963932295.1 Tipula lateralis
CAAGTAAGTATACATAATTTACGGCCAATATTCATTTTCTGACACTGATTATGTAAAATTATTAATTTTTTTCTTTTTCAGTTAAAAGTTAGAAGATTATGAAATGGGTGTATTTTTTAATCAGAAATCTGGAAGTTTTCGGCATTTGGTGTGCAGTTTATTTGTAGCCCGAAATTGTGTTAACATTAAGTAAAGTCGACTCATTATAGTGAAGTTGGTGTGTAACTAAATTTTTATTTATACAAATATATATTTTTATAAGTAATTATAATTATAATTTTTTTTCAGAATCTATGTAGTTTTTTTTGAACAAATTTATATTAATTATATTATTAGATAAATTAATATTTATATTATTATTCAATAAAAAATTAATTAAAAATCATTTAATTGTTTGTATTATTTCAAGATTTATTTTTATAACATTTTTACTTAAATCATTTCATAATTCAATCCTTTGTAGAAGCAAAAATTATATGTTCACTACCAATAAGTTTAACGAAATAATATGATATCAAGTACCATACCATGATCATTGCAACAAAAGTTGTTTACGACCATCATGTTCGCTACCAACATGCAATGTTTGCTGCAACAAAAATATAACTGCAACAAACATATTATGTTTGCTGGAACAAAATCTAATCATTTGTAACATGGTCACAACCATAATGTAATGTTCGCTCGAACAAAATAGTCAGTTGTCAAAACCACTATATAACCAATTTACATGATTGTTGCAATAAAAAACCCAAACATAATATGTTCCTCTTAAAACATTTTTGTAGGCACTATATTTTTTCTTTCAGTGTGATAGATATTATACACTATTATTAAAAGTTAGAGTGGCTAAGATCTTATATTGATGTCCAGGTATTTTATTGTTCATCTCATTGATAAAGTTTAGTTGACATGCGGTTCATCCCATTGATTAAGTTTAATTCTCAGATTGACTTTTCTGATAATCGAATAGTTCATCTTTGAGTTTATTGATTTATGTGGTGACTGCACACTGAAAGAAAAAATATAGTGCCTACAAAAATGTTTTAAGAGGAACATATTATGTTTGGGTTTTTTATTGCAACAATCATGTAAATTGGTTATATAGTGGTTTTGACAACTGACTATTTTGTTCGAGCGAACATTACATTATGGTTGTGACCATGTTACAAATGATTAGATTTTGTTCCAGCAAACATAATATGTTTGTTGCAGTTATATTTTTGTTGCAGCAAACATTGCATGTTGGTAGCGAACATGATGGTCGTAAACAACTTTTGTTGCAATGATCATGGTATGGTACTTGATATCATATTATTTCGTTAAACTTATTGGTAGTGAACATTAAATTTTTGCTTCTACAAAGGATTGAATTATGAAATGATTTAAGTAAAAATGTTATAAAAATAAATCTTGAAATAATACAAACAATTAAATGATTTTTAATTAATTTTTTATTGAATAATAATATAAATATTAATTTATCTAATAATATAATTAATATAAATTTGTTCAAAAAAAACTACATAGATTCTGAAAAAAAATTATAATTATAATTACTTATAAAAATATATATTTGTATAAATAAAAATTTAGTTACACACCAACTTCACTATAATGAGTCGACTTTACTTAATGTTAACACAATTTCGGGCTACAAATAAACTGCACACCAAATGCCGAAAACTTCCAGATTTCTGATTAAAAAATACACCCATTTCATAATCTTCTAACTTTTAACTGAAAAAGAAAAAAATTAATAATTTTACATAATCAGTGTCAGAAAATGAATATTGGCCGTAAATTATGTATACTTACTTGTACTATTAGATTAAAACCATCTTCACGATCGCCAATCACTTACAAGCTACACTTTCGCACACTCAAAATCACGTCTGTTATATTTATTATAAAACAGACACATATTAGCCACTTTGACACTTAATACTAGGACGTCTTAGGTCACAATGAAATGAAATACTTAATGTTAAATAATTCAGAATGAAGGAGCAGCAACATAATTGTACCAACCATAACAATAGTTGATACAATTAGATTAATTTTCCCACCATTAAATTCAGTATTGATACAATTATAAATATGATTCCCTAAATATATGACATGTTTTAAAATTACAATAAACATGTTTGGCACAATTATAAATATAGTTCATACAAACATAAAGATGGTTCTGAAGAAATAAAAAATGTTTTATGCAACTATTACACGATCACTGAAACTATTAACATTTTATGATATAGAACAATCTTATTATCATTACAACCATGTTTTGTTCCAGCAACTTTAACCTGACAAAATTGTTTTGAAAAAAGCAATTTCATTACAGCAACCATAATCCAGCACAAAATATTTGCCTTAAGCATAAATAACGGCCGATTAATTGTTTACCACAATTATATTTATTTTGTAGGAACTAATAGTTGTACGAACTATATTCATTTTTACATTTTAACAATAAAATGGTTTCTACAATTATTTTATTATCATTCCTGCCATTTGTAAAATTATGACATTGTTACGACTACCAAGTATTTTCACACTAACAATATTATTATGTTTAGAAACACACTATATTTGCTGTAATTATGCTTCAACCATATCTTTTCTCTGCGTGGCAGGTTGGTGTGATTTTCCATAAAACTAGATAATCTACAAGACGTCAAATTAGTTAACGTTGGGGAGATAACGTTGGGGTTATGAGGTCAAACCCACTACTCATATCTCATATACTGTATAGGGATAGGATCTAGACTTACTAGACCTAGTAAAGATTTGTTTTACCAATGTTATATTATAACATTACTGAATGTTTTAGTCACTGTCAACTAAACCACTAACTCAATATTTCTATACAGCAGGTCAATCATTAACGCTTGTAAGAAATACTGTATACGTACTTTAGCAATTCGTGGAAATTGACCGATTTATAATTATTACATGCAGGAAGAAAATAAAATTTTTATTGGACAAAGTTGATCATAATTTTGACTTTTGCAATTTAAAGTCGAATGGCCCAACCAAATTGAGTCGAAATTGCATATATAAAATACTTTATTATAAGTGTAAAATTCCAAATTGTTCTATTACAATTTAATATCAACTGTAATAAATCTGAAAAAACAAAAATTATATGTTTATATATTTAAGTTCTTTATTAAAATTGGCTATTTCGAAGGCCCGAAACGATATGAACAAACATCAAAAGATGAATCTGATTTTCATTTTAACGTAAATCGGTCATTTAGATTTTTTTTATTATTGAAATTGTGTGGTCGTGCGTTATGGGTCGACATCGCAATATAAAATTTATGAAGTTGTGATATGAATTATGATTATATGATTTATAAATGGCTGATGTTACAGATTTGTATTTTGCAATGAAGTCCTTTATATTTTATTTGGTCAATATATTTAAGTTACAATTTATAGAAAAACATTCGTACACCCTAGCCACTATAAATTAGTATACATATACACACACCCAGATAAAAGATAACAAATTATGAGCATTTTTTGTGCCAACAGTAACTTATATCCATTTCAAAGATCTTATCAACCAACTAATTGTGTTCAGTTTCATATATGTAATATGCCTCTAGGATTAACTTCAGTGTTTTGATATCGCAGACAACAAACCTACCTACATAAGCATAAAAATAGGTGGATTGAATTTAATAAACTTAAAATTGAATTTTACAAAGTTCCTTGTTAAAATCAGATGAATGCTTTAGAGTATTTCTATACATGTACTGGCATGCTATTCTCGTACGCAAACATGATGGATGCTATATTGGGCGTTTACATTGCATACGCGTTGTGTTATGAGGTTTTTCAATTGAAAATTAATTTAGAATTTTTGCGGCATATACTTATTGTGTATCCGTGTATATAGATACATACATGTTATATTAAAAGCTGTTATTAATTTAGAAAGGTCTTTTAATCAAATTGATTATAATGGTGGCTATAATCTAACTCCTTTATAATTTCTGTGTTTTTAACTATCTACAGGTGGTAAAAACATGAAACGTCTGTTTCTATTGTGTTCGGATACTGTATTCATATGCTCTATAATTCAAAATTTGGATTTAAATTAAAGAGATTTGAAATTATGCACGAGGATATCTGTGCATACACATGTATACTTACACGTTAACTGATGATACATTGTATAATGTTTCAATTTTCGTTTTATCATGAGATTACAAATTGTTAAGATTAAAATAAAATTATAGAGTGTGTATGTATTAACTTGCAATCAGCTTGAGATAATGAGATGTATTGTTGCGAAAGAAGGAAGGAATTAATTTGTTGAAAATTACTGAAGGTGAAGAACAGTGCTTTGAATAGGTTGCTACTTTATCTTTATCAGATTATTTTTTTCATTTAAGCAAAAAAAAAACTGAAATTACTTTTCCAATGTTATATTGATGTTTGCATTTAATAGTTTTGTTGTTTTGCTACACATGAAAGTTCATGTTTTTGTGCACTCGCTATCCAAGGGTCTCTTTTATAACGTTCTAACTTCTTACTTTTTTCCAAAAGATGGTTCAGAACTCTATGAACTTACGTCGCCCATTATAATACTCAGCTAAAATCGATGATAACGGTAGGCTTTAAAAAGCCAGTGGAAAATTATATATATATAGGCAGCAAATAATACTCATAACCAAAAGTTAAATACGTTGAAGGGTTGACAAAACTAATAAATTGGTGTATAAATACATGATTGATCCCGAAAAAAAATTAGTTCACTCGCAAAATTCATAAAGTGCAAATGAAGCAGATGTATTCAGAATTGTATGCCAATAATGGCTTTGTAAAAGTTGGACTGAATACAAAATTAACATCTATATAATTGATCAATCAAAAATTACAAACATCACCTTGCCAAAATGTCAAAACTATCATTACTTATTATCACATAATTTTGACCATACATATTCACAACAATGTTGCATATTTAATGTGTCTGCGTCTTGTATAATGAATCATTTTAATCAAAAAGTGCGTGTAGACACAGATCTAAAAAACTCATCGGCTTATTAAAAATATATACAAACAAACATAAAACTATAGACACTTATCTATCATTTTATCAACAAACCTATTAACTTCACATAAATTGTTATTTGCATAACAAACGAAACGTTTAAATGTCGATTTCCTGCGCATATAAGCAGTGTCGCTTAAAAAAATTGTCATCTGTCTACTTAAAACATAACTTGGTTATTGAATTGTACAATTTTTGTTGTTTTTAAGAATTTATATTTTTTTTGTCGTCATTTATCACATTAACAGATTTCACTATACACACACATAAGAGTAAAATGCAAATTTGCTGTCCACATTGTTTTTGGTGGAAAGAGCACAAGAGGTAAATCGACCTTTACACGAAAACGAGCGACATAATCAAATTAATTACATAAACTCTACGTTTGATGATTATCACGCCATTTTGACTGCGCATACAATATAAATGACCATCATTTAGAACACAGTCTGCACACAATTTCAATGGTTTCTTAAATAAAGTAACATATTGCCTTGTGGATTGTCCATATTATTCGTATATGTATATATATGTTATTATAACACATAATGGTGGTTGATGGATATCGCGCTTTTTGACTTTCGTTTGTTTAGATTTTTTGTTTTAGTCACCACTTCAGGTTTTACCTTTCAAATATGGTGTCTACTTAAAAGGTGTGACAATTTAGTGTTTTTTTGTTATATATATATATATATATATATATATATATATATATATATATATATATATATATATATATATATATATATATATTATATATATATATATATATATATATATATATATATATATATATATATATATATATATATATGTATATATATTTGTCGCCGATTGTAGCTTAATGGTTAAGAGTGTTTCTCATCATGCCGCGGACTCGAGTTCGATTCCCGCCGTTGACCAAAAATTAACATGCAACCGGATGACATAAAAACGTTTGTATGTAAAAACATTCTTGGGCTGACCACCTACAATGTGCACAATTCGTTAAGAAACTGGTTCGTAAGGTCTCAGTGGAGACGCGGTAAGGGCCGTTTATGGCCTCTAAGCCATATATTATTTTATTATATATATATACTTAGACGACTTTACTTTTACCACTTCGCATTGTGAAGCTTCCCTATCAAGTTGTAGGCGTTGTTTTTCACAAGGCTCATATTATTGAAAAGATGATAAAATTTTCTTTTAAATAGAGTATAAGAGTCATGAATATTTACTTAAAAGTATTTCAAATTTAAAGAACACTATTAGAATTGAAATTTTTTAAGAAAATTTTTGTTTCTGTGCCATTTATCTTTTAACAATTAGTGTACGACGGTAAATATTTTTTCCTGGAAACGGAGTCTTTGCTTTCAGAAGAGCTACCTATGATATTTGCAAAATAATTTTATCTAAAATATTAAAAGTTCCCAATAAAAAAATTTAATTTTCTTTATTAAGTGAATTGCGCAATATAATTGTGTGACGTCATTGTTGCACAACATGTTGTGCTATTTTTCTATTTACGCAATAAAAAAATTGATGAAAAAAATCGAAAAGTTTGAATAAAAATTGAGTATATTGCACAATATGAGTATGGAAATCACAGTGATTCAAAATCAGCTTCTACTAATGCAGTACACACATTTATTGCTGAATATCATATATAGGTTTTTCATAAATATTTTATATATATTGTTAATTTGGCACAAAAATACTTACAAATAAAGATTTATATTCTGAATATATTATTTTAAACAAGAGATTATTCTCTCGCATATGACCATAATACTCCAATGCATTGTTGGGATATTTTCATTGAATATCTCAAATCTCTGAAATTGCTACCAGTCGCCAAAAATCTAAGCTTGTGGCTAATTTTTGGGCTAGTCTCATTACCGTATTTAGTTTTTTAATTTTTGGAGACCCTAGTAATTTATCTCCAAATATACCATACCAAACAAAAACGGTGTGTTTATGTTGATAGTTATATTTATAATTTTAAAATAGGGAATTGCTGGGGAAGACCAGAAATGTGTATTATGTAAATTTATACATCCGTCTCGGTTAAATGCAGCTTTATCAGTAAAAATGATTTTTATTGAAAACCAATAGAAACAGTGGGTTTATTTCTAGATTGCCCATTCACAAATTTTTTTTTTCTTGTTTTTATATTATCACTATCCAAAATATCTTGGACCGGTTGGTATTTCTTTTGCCTATTTGCCTGTGAACTATATAGATTTTCAATTCCGGTTTTTGCCGCAATTTTCATAACACTAGTCGTTGAATTGTTATGAACTTCGTGCAAGACTCTGTCGGTATTATGGTGTGATGTAGCTGTACGTCCTGGCATATCCCTCCGATTAGTTTAAAAAACAGCCGTTCTCCCGCAAATTGCGATCTGCATTCAAACATGTTAACGAATGGCAATCTGCTATTAGGTTATCGATCTTGATATCTCCGTTGAGCAAGTGTCCGAATTCCATTAGCTTCGTATAAAACACATACTATATCAGCATATTCACTGGAAGTGTAAGGATTCATGTTTCATCACTTTTAGATGACCAACGATTATAGACTAATTATTATTAATTAATTATTACAGAATGCCAGTAATTATTTTTACTGCCTATACAAACTTGTGTCTAATAAAGAAAAGAAAAAACTTTTATTGGAAACTTTTAATTTTTTAGTGAAATTTTTTTTGCAAATATCATAGTTAGCTTCTCTGAAAGCTGAACTATGGGTTCAAAAAAATGATTAACCGTCGTAGACTTATTGTTAAAAAATAAATGGTACAGAAACAAAAAGTTTTCTTAAAAAAATATAATTCTCAAAGTTTTGTTTAAATTTGAAATACTTTAAAGTAAATATTCACGACTCATATTTTATTTAAAAGAAAATTGTAATACCTATAAGCCTTGCGAAAAACAATGCCTATAACATGATATGAGAGCTTTTCAGTGCGAGTGTAATAGTAAAGTCGACTTCACTTTGATTAAGGAATCCAACCGTACCATTTGTGTCAGTCACTTTTGGGAGACCCTATATATATATATATATATATATATATATATATATATATATATATATATATATATATATATATATATATATATATATATATATATATATATATAATTCTGTGGCAATTTAGCAAAACCACTTAAGTCAAGATAAGTGTTTTTTTTAAATTTTATTTGTTCAGTTTCATTATTCATTTCTTCACTCACCACGCCAATTTTCAAGTAATTTGCTTGATTTTTCACCCAGTTATGATATTTTGAAAAAACTATTTTTCATGCAATACACTCTATTAGAATTTTAGAAAATCACGTTTCCTGAAAAATGTACTTTTTTGAGTTAAGTGGTTTTGCTGAATTGCCACAGATATATATATATATATATATATATATATATATATATATATATATATATATATATATATATATATATATATTATATATATATATATATATATATATATATATATATATATATATATATATATATATATATATATATATATATATATGTATATATATATATATATATATATATATATATATATATATACATAAATTAATAATTTATTTAATTTATTTAATAAGTTATGTTGAACCCATCTGTTTAATTATTTATAACTGGATGGTTGATAATTAATGTATTATTTATATACACTAGGCAGGAATTTCAAATCAGACCTGACTGGAACTGAAAATTATCTTGCAAAATTAAGTCGCATCAATTTCTATTATCATTCCTTATCCACTCCTTTTTTATTTCCAGTTTTTTAAAATATTTGAAAAGAATTTGTTAAGGTTTCATTGAGGATTAATTGAGTTCGGGTTGATATCGTCATTTCAAAAAATTTCTTCAGGGTTGCCAAAATTTTAGTTTCATTATAAATATCTTCAATTATGGACGTATTGAGGTAGCCCTCATTATAAATAATAGAAAATAAAAAAAATATCTTAGAATTGCGAGCTCTTTAAAATTATCAAAATGCGCAATGATATATTCCATATATAAGACTAAGTTAAGAAAGGCTCGCGTTGAAATAAAAATTTTCACCAAAATGTTTGTATAATTAAGAGAGATTTATGAGTTGACGTTCTTGTTTCAAAAGCAATAAATATTGAAAATCGATCATCAATTAATGATCATGTCAAAATTTTTGATTTTGTGCAAGATATATTTCTCAATAAACCGTTTATTTTCGGTACGTCTTCGATACGAATTTTGCTGACATCTTTTATATCTTGGAACATACAGTCATGGTCATTGTAATATAATTATTCTGATTCGACGAGCTTCATTCGTTTCAATATGGTCAGCTATAGAATGGTAGACTTATGTATCATATCAAATACATATCATCTTTCCGTAATCTAGAACATTGAGTTATCATTGTCTAAAATTATGGCAACCATTTGTGATAATTTGAAATTATGTTTCCTTTGTTTCCAATATTCAATTCTATTTTCAGGCTATCAGTATATGTTTCTCTGGAGGGACAGTTATTTGGAACAATTATTTGAAGTGGTTATATGTATAGTAGTTTCATTTAATAACATGTCTTTTCTTCATTCGCATTTCTCAGATTTCAATATTTCATCTACAGTTCAAAAATAGAATTAAAGACGACTTTATCGATGGCATAACCGTTTCGAAACGAGTTACCTATTTGTATATATTATATACCAAAATAGTAATCGAGTGAATTATGAATTTGTGAGATGCCTTATATATAGTTAATACATAATTAATCGCATTCTCACGCTGCTGTAAAATAAATGTTAAACTTTTAAAGCCGTTCGAAAAATCGATCACTTTTAACATATACCGCAATCGAAATTATATATACAATATGTGTACTTAAAATTAATCGCATTGTATGTTAAATGGTTTCATGATTCACCGAAAATTAAAAAAAATTAATTAGCGAATTTTACAATATTAATTATTTGAATACCGTCAAAAATACGAAAACATATACGTCTTACCTACTACTGTTATGGAATTCATTTTCAAAAAGAATTTAATTAATTTAACCAGATTATTATCGTATTTAAACCGAACCAACTAACAATATTCAATTAATTATTTCTTTAAGCGCATGATTTAATATTTTTCAAAAACCAAAATTAATTATTTTATTTGGGTGTTTAATAAATAAGTACACGCATTTGGACGTACACATATAAGATAAGCTTTTGAGGTATTCAGGTTAGATTTTTTAAAAAAATCATAATTAAAGATAAATTTGGTTCTACATTTACGTACGTATATGTTGATACACGAACATATAGTTTTGAATATTATGACCACCAATCGTTTATATGTATGTGTTGAAGATAATTATAAATGCCGGCACGAGTTAAATCTTTTAACGTGCACCAAAGATGATGCATATAGTGTTATATGGTTTAAACTTAATCCCTCTTTGTTGCAACCGCATTTAACGCCATATTTGTTTGTTCTATTTGATTGAAAGCTGTCTAATAATTAATACTTTTATAAAATTATTAATGCATTTGAAATAAGTTCACAATCTTGATTGCATCGGTCAAATTTTCAGAACTTCACCTCGTATCGTATATAACCCCTATAATTATTTAAATCATGATTCTTAAATGCAAACAAATGTCCAGAACATACTTATTTTGAACTAAGTGATATTCCAATACCAAAATTATTAACTATCATTAAAGGCTAACTCACACATTCCAATGATTTTGTTATTCCTCTTTCCAAAATTACAAAATAAAGTTGAAGTGTCATTCAAGTAAACTATTCGGCGTAATGAAATAAATGTTCTGAACATGTTGCTATTGTGAATATAGTATTGATCCAATACTTGGTCTGACATATTATTAATTTTTCACCAAATGAAACCTGACATACAGCCGGATGTCATTCCGATTTTTTATTTATCGTGATTCTTGCACTTGGATGATACTAGACTCGTGAAGAGTTGGATAGACCTGCATCCATTCGAGTCATATAGATCTTAAAATATAAGCTATGAAATCGTCCCCATATACATGACCATAGACCTGTTTAGTCATTTTTATATCGTGGCTTAGACTGACTATATCCTATTAAAAGTTGGCGTGGGATTAAAGTTATGGATAGTTATGTTTTTAATGTTTTTAATATTTTAAGGGCCTCATTGTACTCCTAACTTTCTCGCGGTTTGCTTATTTACACCCTTCCTTACGGCATTGCATCCAAAAAAGTGGAAGTACGGCTATAGATCCAATTAACGTAGAACCAACATGGCATAGTTACATTGTAGCCAAAAGTACTGCTATGGAAGATGACTCAGTTAATTTATTCTTCACTTTAACAGGTTTATTCGCACCACCGATGAAAGTAAGCATATGGTCAAAATACTCCTTTGCATTCGAACCAGATATAAAAGACAAAGCTCTGTATTAACAAATTCACTGTTTGTTAAAAATTTACTTTAGTGATAAAGCTAAGAGTGATTTTATGCTTTTCAGAATTCATGTAGCTTTTATAAATATATGTTGAATGTAAAAGTAAATCAATTTTCAAAATATTCTCGCTATCCCATTACTGAGAATTTAAAATTCAAATATTTACCAGTTCTCTTTATTGGGTTATGATGATAACACTATAATGTAGTAGCCAGTATACCAGCAGTACAAACATTATGGAGAACAGGCTTTGGTTATGTATTTCATAAGATACAAAAATAATTTTTATTTTCCAAGCGATTTTTTATCATATTAGTCGCAACACTTGAGCATTACGCAGTCTTTAAAAATCATCTACTTAAATTCATTGACATACAACGCAACACTTTATATACATGTTCTATTCTTTTATCCAGTTATGCTTACTTTCTCGAAATACTTTGTTCTTCAAGAGTCCGGGATCCATGGACGTACAACAACCTACGATTATTGAACTATAAATAGAACCAAAGATTATTTTACATAAAGATGACCCCCACCCAAAGCAAAAATTTACAATATGAACGAAATATTTTTTGTTTTGTTTGACTAGGACAAAGGTACCCATCACTATTTAGCGGTACCGGAGTTATAATTTTATTTATTTAAACTTATTATCTTTACACTAGTCTAGCTGAGCTTGTACGATGTAACGCAATTAAGTATACGTATAAAATAGTAGTGATTAAAGCAATATTTATTCCATCTATCCATATCACATACACATAACAAGGCTTCAAGACCCGATGGTATACCTGGCAAAATACTAAAAAAAGTACATCAAATAAACCTGCATTTACTATTAAACATGTATAATGCTTGCGTTAGTGTGGGTACTTTCTGTAGCAGCTGGAAGGACATATGCCTTGTTCTTATTGATAATAGTAAAAGAAACTCAGAAATAGCGTCGTCATACCGCCCGTTGTGCATGCCTAGCACAACTGGTAAAGTCTTAGAAAGGCTAATATAGATTTAGAACAGGCCTTTAAACAACTGACGCCATAATGGAGGTAGTAAGGGATTATCTAAGTAAACGCGTGCTTCTTTATAATACTCGTGCAGGGTAACGAAGAAGAAAGAAAACGACAGACTCAGCCCACGAATTTGTGCTTGGGTATATTCTCTGGATCACGGCATTGGACGATCTATTATATGGACACCTATGCCTGAGTGCTCACTATACTTAGTAATGTGGATGATATCGTGGTTCTAATATCCGCCAGTGATATAGAAATATTCCAGTTGAAGCTCAACCAAACGATGAGGATTGTAAATATGTGAATGGGAAATTTTGAGCTATCTCTAGCACTGAGCAAAACCGAAATAGTTGTGATCACAAAACCTATAGAATGTAATGAACTATCCAGATCACAGTTGGAGAGTATCAAGTGACCACAAAACACGCAGTTCGATATCTCAATATACTATACTCGACGTGAAGAAGACCTTTTGAGCAGATAAAGTATACTGCCAACAAATTCAATTCTAATATATAGCGCTGAGATCTAGGCTGAAGCTGTAACCAAGGAGTTGTACCGGAAAGTTTGACACAAGTAAAAGAGCAGCTATGAAAATAGATTGCTCCTACCGCACAGTATCAACAGAAGCAGTGCAAGTAATCCCTGACGCAATCCCTTCTTGCCATGGAGTGCTTCTTGCCATGGAGTGCTGAGAAATATTCCGAAGGAAAACAAGGAACAGCATCTAAAGAAATAAAAGACCCACTTCTTAAGTGGCAAGAATGCTGAGAACAAGAAAGATGAGGCCGGTGGACTGCCAAACTAATTGTTTCATGCCGTGGTTTGGACGACAACATATGGGGAAGTCAACTATTAACTAAATCAGTTCCTGAGCGGGCATGAGTATACTTTCGAGAATAACTCAATAAAATTGGAAAATCAGACTAAGCTGAATATTTACTGCAAAGCAGGTGTATTCGATGATATCCAACACACTATCATGGAATGAATGGAACTGTTGGTCAGGATAGTGTTCATATGAAACGTGGTAAGACAAAACATAAAAAGCATATAAACAAAAACGACTTGGATGGCCTTCCTAAAGCCAAATCGAACCGTCTAATTAAAGAATAGGAAAAATAACTTTATCCGAAGTTATGTGTTAACTGTCCAGATAAGAAAGACGGGGTGTTTTAGTAAGTATGTCAATCAGATGAGTACCACACTCCGCTCATAAAGAGTTCACATATTCACAAGCAATCACATATTCCATCAGGTGTTGATTATGAAATATTTTAGTTGGCATTTCACTTTGTGCTATGTTCAGTGACTTAAATATTTTTGAAATTATTAGAATACTAAAAGTCGGTTATATATAAAGGGACGATAGAGTTAGTTTTGTAATCATCGGTTGTTTTCGAGAAGGGCTAACCACTTAAAACATTCATTAATTTCGGCATTAAGAGGTTTTGAAAAATTTCGGTATATATAGAGAAGAGAACAGGTTTGGCACTTTAACGAACTCTTAAAGCAATATTTCCAATCTGTATGTATTCCATTTCTTATTGGTGTTATTTATATTTCAGGTTGATTTGATGCTTACCACGGGGAAAATTGTTTACATTTGGTGTTGTCATCGATTCACTCTTTACTTAATCAGCTTATTTCAATGTCAATTTGATATTAATAACTTCATTGAAAAGTTAAGCATCACTGCAATACCTTTACTTTAACTTCGACCTGCTTATTTTATATACGCATATAGGTGATATTGATATCTATACATAACATATTATGATATGTTAGTCTTTGCGGAAATTTATATTCTCCCACTCGTTAGATGAAGATGGATTGGGTATTATTATAGGGGCAGATCTTTAAATACTGCATATGATGAGATGACCGGAAAATGATGTATATTTTACTAACAAGTTAGATATATTATTTTACTAATTATTTAGTAAGATTTTTTCCGTGACTAAATTCCTTAGATCTTTAGAGTTGAGATGTAATTTGTATAATTTTGGAATATAAGAAGTTTTCAGATATTTATTTTGATTCTCTGATAAGCATATGTTCTAAAATTATGGTAACATTATCGTAATGGTTGGCTGGTACTTGATTTATCAAACCATAATAATTAAATTAATTGGTTTAGATTCCTAAGTCATAAGGTAATACATTTTCTTTCATAGTTGTGTATGTTTGTTTTAATAAGGTAAGGTGTGCGGACTGGAGTTGAAATAAATAATGAAATTAATTAATTAAGTTACAGATTCCTAAGCGACTAACTATAGATTTATTTTAGAATTTTGTTTTAATTTATTCAAAATACAGCAGAGCAGATAAGTGTTGCCGATTGGAGAATGCTGATTGGCGATTGCAGATTAGTATATTAGAATTGTGATTGTCTTGTGATTGTCTGCAAACAGTAGTTAAGTAACGATTTGCCAGGTGTCTGTAACCGGGTCGTTCTCTCCTTAAAAACAAATTTTCCTATCCTTACAAATCGTTTTATGTAAACGGCTGTAAGAATGGGCCCGGCGTTATCCGGGAATCTTGCCTAGCGCTTGGTCCTATACAGTCTTATCAATCAATAACATATTATGACATGTTAGTGATACCTGCACCGAAGTGCTCAATTCCATATGATTTATGTAATGTTTCTTGTAAAATCCCACCCATGCATTAATCATACGTAAGACTTCTTGGTAGAATACATCAACATTTGAAAAGCCCTAAGGCTGTTTTATTACTTTTCTCGAATTTCATTGATATTTCAACAATCTGATTTTTTGCATAAACACATACCGGATGTGAAATATAAATCTACATCGATTTGACTTGTGGCAAACTAATATTTTAAAACCAACTGTCCAAACTTACATAAAGATAAGACTCCATTATATTATGCTTATTGTAAATCATCAAGAGCTACAATATACACTGCATAATTTAGTAAATTTATTACATGTGTGTAAAAGTAATTTTCCCGAGTTATCAACAACTCTCAAGCGAAGGTTAAACACACAATATGTAAGTAGTTTTCTACGCCTTGTATATATGTGTATTCGATCACATATGTGTAAATCGTGTTCGTCCATGCGCCACACTTGCGAAATTAAACTTTTTTTTTTACATTTTTCAAGTAAATGTTTATAAATTTTGCTCCTCCGTGTTGTTGTTGGTTTGGTGCGGCGTCGTTTTTATAATACCATTCCGTTGTATTTTCTTTTTACTTGTGTTAGCGGAAAAATAATATCATTTTCTCTCGATTAAAATAAAATTTATTGCATTTAAATATGAACACGAAATTACCAACCCTCTAGAATATTTTTTTTTCATTCTTTGTGTATTGTGTTATCTTATAGCTGTTCTTATAAGTATATACACATGAAGTGTTGTTAGTGGAAAAACACTTTGAGAAAAATAACGAGAAATGGTAAAATTTCTGTTAAGTTGGGAAAAAAGTTATTTTTTATGAATGTATGTCTATATAAATTTCAAAATAAGTACAGTAAGAATTCTTAAGGGCATTTTAGTTTTATATATATTCGATTGTACAATGGTATTTATTCGAAACTACATTGGAAATGAAATATAATTTCGGAATTGGATCATAATCGCGCGTACCGAACCTATATCGACCTTCTACTTAATTAATTGGGTATAAAAAGGGCTCGAAAATATCAAGAAATATACGACAATAACACACCACCCACGTTTTATATATAAGGATACAAATAATCGTTTAATAATTTAAATCAACTACTGACTTGACCACACTTTGAAATCGTTCAAATTCGTTTTCTTTTATAATTTGACAAATCTTTGTATGTCACGGATTGAACAAAAATAAAAACAAACAGCAATGGGGGGTGATTAAATTGTATTTATATATATGTAAATAAAAATTTAAATTACAACAAAAGCTAATATAAATTAAATTAAATTGATTTTTTATTTAATTTATATTTATTTTTATTTAAAATTGTTATTGTTTTGTACAAAGGTGTTGTTCTTTGTGTTGGCTTCGTCGTATCTTAATTGAATAAGCTAATCAGTCATGGAAATAATTTTTTATATATGTGTAGCTGCTGCTGTCGCCTTTGTTATGGTTTTTATTAAATGTTATTATTATTATTATTGTTTCAGTTGTGCGCCGAGATGAAATCTTTTACAAGATGCGATATAAATAATTATGAATTTATTTTTTTTGTGTTCATTTGTTTTAACGTTTATTAATTGAAAATTGAAAAATTACCGATTTATAGAATCAAGACGACTTTTTAATCTGGTTAAGAATTTAGTTTATAAAATGACGAGTGATGTTTTGTATATAGGTGAGAGTATATATGTATATATATAAACTAAAACATGAATGTCAAAGATTGTATCTTAAAGTCTTAGTCAACTGACCATCAAAAGTATAGGGAATCGTCGTACCATAAATAAACTTAAACATTATTTAAAATTTATCAAATGTGTAATAATTCTTCGTTTGAATAGAATGAGTATTAAGAGCTTTCGCTGTTTTATTATTCATAAATCCGCAAGATCCAGAAGATGCTAGAGCGATTTTTGCAGGATCAGTTGCCGCTGAAAGCGATTTTCTATTTGCTTCACGCAGAGCTTTGATTTCAATACCAAGTATGTGCATTAAATTTCGAATCTCGTTTTTGAAAAGAACTCGTTATGTGTAATCAACGTCGCGTTCTGCCCGCCCATGATTCTACTCTCATACTTATTAGTCTTGATTTAAATTAAAATTTCAGGAATGGACGCATAGGATATAAAGCCCAATAGCCTCGTGGCAAGTTGACTTATTATCTTGAATAAAATTATTATCTTGAATAACTTGTTATAAATTTTGTTAACTTTTGAAATTAATTTTATTTTGATCTCTAAAACTAAGAAACCAGATATTTGATTTTAAATTTTTTAATTTTGAGACCATCAGAGCAATATTCTTCCAGTTGATAAAATATCACTAGATCCAATCACAAAGATATCATCTACATATAGCAAGAAGTTGATTGAATCATTGAAGTTTTATTAAAACACTTCAAGTTTCACTATTGAGAATGATCCATGAATATTATGGCTTATTATTAAACTCTTGCCCATTTTAAATAGAACACCTTACTTTTTGTTCAGACTTAGTTTAAAAGCTGATCAATTTCAGGTTAATTAATTCTTCCTTACAATAATTGAATCATCTTTTTTGTCTAGCTCAAAACGTTTAAAAAAAATATGATCGCAGTGATATGTTCGCTTGCTCGATGATAATTGACCAGCAGTCTAGTGGTGAATGTTCCACAATTTGTGCTACAATTATATTTATATATTTAACTACGACGTGATAGGATTATGTAAACATAATATAAAGTGTAAATGGACCACTTCTTGTGGTATATAGTAGCGTTAATATAATCGACGAACTGCGAAAACTCGCAATTATAGCGATTTATTTCACAGATCGGTGAATATTTATTAAAGTTGCCGATCAGCATCTAAATATAAAATCCGGATAGTTATAGATCTTAACTTAAGTATATTAAGTATGAATTGGTTGACAAAACCAATATTTTTTTTAATATGTTAAATATAAAATCTTAACATTCTCTGTTATCGACCAGTTCAAATTTTATACCTCATCTATTATAATATAGATAGCACCCGATCGATTATAATTAACTTTCCACTCATACGGTATTCAATTAAAAATCT
Organism: Tipula lateralis; assembly: GCA_963932295.1. Classification (NCBI taxonomy): domain Eukaryota; kingdom Metazoa; phylum Arthropoda; class Insecta; order Diptera; family Tipulidae; genus Tipula; species Tipula lateralis. Next base: position 198,664,383 of record OZ010736.1, read on the forward strand.
ATTAAGCTGTTTTGTTTGCTTATATAGGTCAAAGACTAAATCTATAAATTTCACCTATTAAAATTTATAAACTTCACCTCTCATCGAGATTATGTACCGGTATGCGATCATTCAACAAATTAAAAATTTATATTGATCAATTCACACACAAAAAAACTGTTGATGATCGTGTAACGTATATAATGATTATAATCGACATCGCGCATATCAAAATGATGCGAGATGATTGCGTTTTTTGTGTATATGTATATAAAGTTGGACTTCTTAATAATTTCAAAATATTTAATTTTATTTTAGAGTCATGCGATCATATGTGTGTGTGTATGTGCTATGGTGTTGTTGGATACGATCATTTCGTTTGATCATTTTAATGACTTATTCTTTTTAAATTTATTTAATGTACTCTCGGTTGAGGATTTTATTTGGTGGTTTTTCTTAAAGAAAATAGTTATTAAATTATGGGAAAAGGTTTGGTTTAATGATGTCATCTTCAATTAACAGATGTTAATTTTTCTTTTATACATAGTACCGCGGCATATACACATAGAATGACTTCAACGAGGTGGTTAATGACTTTATATAGACAGCATATCCCGTGTAATTATGAATACTCATAGTATTATTTGTCAACACAGCTTTACCTTACATTGTTTTTGACTATACGAATCGTTATTTAGTGTACCTATACTTGACGATAATATCTTAGTTTTAACAGAAAGTTTTCTATTTCATACAGTAATAAATTATATATATTTCGAATTGACATAAGGTCCTGTTTAATTTTGGTTCTAATACGATTTGTAAATACTCAAAAAGAATCACAAAACCAGATACAGATCTATCATATCCTCCCCAGTTCTCACATTCAACAACAATTTGAAAGAATACTCGTATTATACAGAAAAAAAACTGTTTTCCAATCTCTTATCAAGATTTAATTTTCTTTTTGAAATTTTGCCGGTTATTATGAACGTTATTGTTATTACATTTTATAGATGTTCTTGTTATCAAAACCGTTTATATTAAGAAATGAGAATATTGGAATTCGATTTTTGTGTATGTATATATTTCATTGTTGTTTTTGTTTCTTTTATTGTTTTGAGATCAATCGATGATCTGGATCTGAATAAATAATATTTGCGTATAAGATAAATTAATAATTTAATAAAATTGGAACTATAATCGGTCACCGCCTCAATTTTAAGTTTAGAATTTAAATTTGAGATTCCGAACTGTTCATTTCAAATCTGATTATTCTATTTTAACTATTCAATCACCAGCAAGTTGTTTAAATAAGACTCCTGGTCTTAATCGTCTTGTCGTCGAGTTTGATACAATTTGCCTGTTTAATCTTGAAAATCATTTTTGATTCTTCGTTAGTAATATATCACTGAACTCTGAGAGCAAAGCTTTAATATTATTATAAAAGATATGAAGCTGTCGAAATTTTTGTTTTGTCATTACTCATGTTACCTAGTGTGGAAGAAAATATTTAGTTCACATGCCGCTGATAATTGGGATATATCTTCTATGCCCACTGTAGTTCAAATCTTGCATGCAAATGCAACTAAAAATGTACTGGTCACATCCGTTATCATGTATGGATATGAGAGATGGCTTTGGACAGAGATTGCTTCTAATTTTCGACAGGCGTATCTATTAAAGATGGACCACCTTTTTATAGAGAAAGTTACCACTATATAACGATCTGGCATCATTGTTGTAAATATAACAGTTAATGATACGCTGACAAATTTTAGGATTATATTATCAAATTAAAAGATATCAGTTTGATTAAACTACACCGAATGAAGCTGTAAATATTCAATAGCATTATAGTGTATGTCCTTATCCAAATCCAAAAATATTGAGTAACTAATTCAAATATAAATGAATTTAACATTTTGGAAAATAACTTTAAAACACTGATACTAGTTTAAAATGTAATAACTCTACAAGATTTCTTACCTTCCTTATATTAAATTGATAATTTATCTTATAGTGTGTTCATAATAATTTTTATGCATTCCAATTTTAGTTCTATAAAATTGTTTGTACGTTCTTAACCGCACAGTTGAGATTTTACATGTAACATTTTTTCCATTTTGCATGTAAATTATATATTTTTTTTCGGTTTTTACAGGCCATTGTTGACCCGTACCGTGTCAATAATCTGACTCCAACGGTTTCGATCACGAGCCAGATCTTCATACTGTTGTAAACAACCTGAAGATGCCAGATCGCTCTCTACGCCGTGGAACCATCGTCGCCGACAGCGACCTCTTCGCCTACCGAAAGGCGGTTCTCCCTTTAAAGATCGCTGTATCATTCGGTTCGGATCAGCACGCAGAACGTGACCGAGCCAGCGTATTCGCTGTCCTTTGATTTCATGCACGATATCAGGAATTTGCATTAAATTCCTGATCTCGTGATTGAAAAGAACTCGGTAAGTGCCATCGACGTCGCGTTTTGGACCATATATCACACGCATGATTCTTCTCTCGAATGTTAGAAGCCATCTTTCGTACTCATCCGTCAAGGTCCAACTCTCACATCCATACATGACAACGGGTCTGATCAACACTCTGTACAGTTTCAGCTTATCCGTATTTGCAAGATATTTTGATATCATCGAGCATGTAAATTATATAAAAAACGTAAATTACTTAAAAAATTACTTACGTGTCCAAAATTAATTACATGTTTTTGACATGTGAAAAACCGTGTAAATTGCATCATGTAACTATGGTTAACCGAGCGACTTATATTTAACTTGTAACTTCAGATACAAATTGTTTATCTTTTTGAAATTAACTGCCACATCCAAAGTCCTTTTTAGATAGCAAAATTGTCAGTTTGTGGTGGTATAGTGGATTTGTTTTATACTATTCTGTGTTAGAGATACAGAGTTCTAGTTCCAAAACAGTCAAGATGAGAAAATGGGCCTAGTAAATTTGAACCGTATAAAGAAAATTAGATCATCGTATGAATGAAATAAAAATCTGTGACATCCCAACTGACCGACACCGGTCTTAGGGTCCGAAGCACCTATACTATAACCTAACTATTCTGTGTATATACCTATTGAACAAAAAACACCGACCGCTAAATGTCTGAAAAGATTATATGAAAACACTATTGTAAGCAGTATTTTATGTACCTAGTAGGAATGAATATTGGACAAGAGGTTCGGTTCATCACCAATTGTTATTCATTTACGTTTAAGATTATGTTTCGTGTACACACAAGTATTTGGTTTAAAATTTTTTCTGTTTTAGGTAGCGCTCTTCGTATTCTGTAGAGTTTAGAGTTTACCAGCATTAAACAGGTGCACCTGTAAGTAAAAAGTACATCTATTATATATTTATGTCACTTGGTATTACTGATCAGCGAATTATAAACCACTTTTGTGTCCACTAATTGTCTAAGCACTAAGCAATTAATTATTGAATACACAGTATGCCAGAGAGGACATGGAGGGAATTCATATGCCAGGGAGGACAATAATCTAAAGTTATGTAATGACTCGATGGCTAGCGATCCTGTCAAATTGAACAACTTCATTGTTTTCTTTAAGAAATTGACAAGTGGTTTTCCTTACTTAGGTTAAAGATAAGTAATTTACACAAACAAATTAACGATTTAATAACCAACGTCAATTAAGCTCTGCGTTCTATATTTTTTTGTATTTCCTGAATATGAACTTAAAAGCATAGGAGAAATGTCTTAGAGAGTGAAAGGTAACAAAAAATGTTTTTGTTGTTTAATTAATATATACGTTAACGCTAAATTTATAATAAATTGTCTTGAAAAGTTAAAACGATGTACCTACAACAATAACACTTAAATATTGTTATTTAGATTTCTCAGATAAAAGGTATATTAACTTCAAAAATATATCATGAAAATTATTGATCAAAATTGAAGGGTTAGAATTAAATTCTAATTAATTATCACACAAACCAATTTTCAAATTCATCCACTTTGTTTTGTTTTTGCTTTCAATTCTTATTTATTTCGTTTTAAGAGTAATTTTTGTCTTTATGCTACATATCTTCGATAATTTTTGTATTATGTATTTGAAACAGATTTTTCTCATTGTGGAAAAAGTATAAGCGCGATTTTTCTTTGTCGGCAATCAATGACCACGCCCTCTTCAATCTTCGCGCGTACTAATTTCACTTTGCCGCCACACTATATAATCTTATATTAAATATAACACAACAAAATTCGAAGATGACCAAGAAGAAAACATAATATACCGAAAAGTGTATATATGTATAAAATAATTACAATACCAACAACGAATAACATATACATGTAAGAAATGTTACAACACTAAAGTAAATTATATTTTTGTTTTTTACAAAAGAAAAAGTTCAGTAACAACAAGATATGTAACAAACCGAGACTTTATATACATATATTGAATCGGATACAGTCTTACCTATATGTATGTGCAGCAAACACAGTGTACCTTTAGACAGTATTAAATGTATGTATATTCTGCAACGGGTATTACCAATAACATAATAAATGCGCGTAGAAATAACAAAATATTCAACGCGAAATTGATCAAAGGGGGAGGATAAAGCTTAAACAAAAAATAAACTAAATGAATAATTTGACGAGATAAATAATTGAGAAAAGTATTAAAAAAATTGTTATTATAAGCGAAATAATAAGAAAATTAATAAGAAAACGAGAGGAGTAGAATATTTTAAAATAAAATTGATACCACCTCTTTTCGTCTTAAGTTCATGATACTCTTTGCCGCTGCAGCATAATATACATATAGCATGTGCAAGATCTTTTTATTCGAGGACAATGCAATATTATGATTTAATATGCGCGAAATGGCATTATAACGACCATGTGTGATTGGGCTGGGACAATATTCTACAGAGTTTGTGCCGCTGATTTTTATAAATTTTTGATCTTTTCATAATTTGGCCGAAAAAGTGACTAAAGTTCTATTTATTTACACTATGGTCCATATTCAAACATTACAATTAATGGTATTATACCCCATGTATAATATATCCTATATCACGGAACTGCATTGACTCAATGATTATGTATATATATATATATATATATATATATATATATATATATATATATATATATATATATATATATATATATATAAATATATATATATATATATATATATATATATATATATATATATATATATATATATATATATATATAATATATATATATATATAAAGGGTCCGCCATCTAAAGTTTTTTTTTCAACTAGTGCTTATTTCGTGAATGGTAACACTTAGCTCATGTCTGATTTGACAGATAATTAGTTTTATCCTTCCGCTGAACGAATATGGTTGTGTATACGCTTGAACAACGCTGGGAAATATTGCGACATTACTTTGAAAATCATGGTAATGTTGCAGAATGTGTGCGAAAATTGCGTACGGATTTTGGAAGAAGAGAAGCACCGTCAGCTCTGCATGTTCGTTATCTTGTGAAAAAAGTGAAAGAAACTGGCATCCTCATCGATAAACCAAAGCGTGAAAAGCCAAAAACAGTGCGTACACCCGAGAATATTGATACTGTAGCAGAAAGTGTGCGTGATGCGCCATCAATATCAATTCACCATCGTTCTCAACAATTGAACATTTCGGAGACATCATTGAGACGAATTTTGCATAAAGACCTAGGAATGACGCCATACAAAGTCCAATTGGTTCAGGAATTGAGGCCAACTGACCATCCAATGCGTTTTCGCTTCGCTGAGTGGGCCTGCGATCGACTTACAGAAGATGCCGACTTCGCCAAAAAAATCATCTTTTCGGATGAAGCTCATTTTGATCTTGGCGGGTATGTAAACAAGCAAAATTGTCGCATTTGGGGCACGGAAACCCGCACGCATACATTGAAAAGCCGGTACACCCAAAACGAGTCACTGTTTGGTGCGGATTTTGGTCCAGAGGCATAATTGGGCCATTTTTCTTCGAAAATGAGCAAGGAGTGGCCGTTACAGTCAATGGCGATCGTTATCGGGCCATGTTGAACGAATTTTTGTTCACAAAAATTGAAGAGGAGGATATTGGCAACATATGGTTTCAACAGGACGGCGCTACGTGCCACACAGCTGAAGCTACACTCGATGTTTTGCTGCCTGTTTTTGAAGATCGCATTATCAGCCGCAAAGCTGATGTCGTTTGGCCACCTCGGAGCTGCGATTTGACACTGTTGGACTATTATTTGTGGGGTGCCCTCAAAGATAAGTGTTACGCCGACAAGCAAGAGACAATCCACGCTTTAAAGGACAATATTCGTGAAGCCATTGGTGAAATACAGCTGCGCACACAATCGATAATGTGCTAAAAATTTGACCGATCGTATAGGCTACTGCATGGCCAGCCGAGGCAGCCATTTGAATGAAATTATTTTCCATTATTAACCGGAAGGATTTTTTAAATAAAAAAAGAAATTTGAGAAAATATTCAGTATTTTTTTTTATAGCATTTTCAAAAAAAAAAGTTATGTTATCTACATATATGTATATATATATGTATATGTTATATATATATATATATATATATATATATATATATATATATATATACATAAATATATATATATATATATATATATATATATATATATATATATATATATATATATACATATATATATATATATATATATATATATATATATATATATATATATATATATATATATATATATAAATATATATATATATATATATATATATATATATATATATATATATGTATATATATATATATATATATATATATATATATATATATATATATATATACACACACATAAGAAATGAAAAGCCCAATATTCACTTTGAGATATCGTTACAAAATTTTAAAGTGATACGTTTCGATAAAATTTAGCAAATCGACTGCCAATTTTAAAACAGAAGATCTTGTGATACAATAACTGTCTCGTTATCAATAATAGGTATTGGTTTGGTTACTTACTTAAATCACTATAAGATAATGCTATTTAAGAGTGAGCCACTTATTTAAATATATTCGTCGTCGGATCTAGATAAGGTATATATTTACCATTAATAAAGAAGTCTACCACATATGTATGTTGCACCTGTATATAGGTCGCGTTCGCTGTTCTATATACAACGTGCAACATAATATGTGGTGATGACTGTGGTTCCAGAAAATCTTATTTAAGACGGAGTTTGGTTGCGAACGGCCCAACAGTTTTACTTACACATGATATTATTATATCTGTCAAATAAGAATAAAATATATAATTCAATAACAGATGGTGCTGAGATATTACGGAATTAACTATGGTTCTTTCACGATTTAATCGTAATGGTATTAAACCAATTTTCAATAAGAATATGTTACAAATTTTCATTTTTTAACTGTGCAAGGATCATGATTACCAAGTGCTGGGAATGATCTTTTTATTTAAGCTAGTTCAAAACATTTCTGAAATATCTCAAAATTGCGAATCTTTCATAGCTTATGAATATAGAATTGTTCGTTTCTCGATTTTTTGTCATTTAAGAAGTATGCAATTCCAAAACAATCAAATAAAAGTAAAAGATCTCAAGAAAAATAGCCTTAGAATTAAAATAAATTACCATAAGAGAGCACATCCATATTCGGCTCGCCACCACTTATCTTGTGCATACAATTTATAACACTTTACTATATCACTATTACTCCAAGACTAGCCGCTTGCTACTGGTGGGAACTATAACACTTGGCTTTACTTAATTAACCACTTAAACACGTTACTAGTTAAAACGATAACTGTCCGAAACGGCGATTGAGCACTGCTTATAAAAATCAGTAAGATTTTCGAACTTTTCATTCTGCTTACAATAGTTAATGTATAGTGATGGTTAAATTTCAATGCAGTTTATTTCTAGATCTTTCCATGCGTCATTGTATAGTAGTGAGTACAAATGGTTTTGACTCACTCGGGAGGTTACTCGATGTTATTTTTATCCTTTTACTCATCGCGTAACTATCTCTCAAGATAAAAGCGATTCTATTTACAGCTTCAGGCGACGAAGAGACAATGTCTTTTGCACTGCAAAACAGAAATATAACATAAAATATTGCATGTTCCTTTTCGGTTGGATTTGAAAAGCAGTTTCTCTTTCTATAACCACTCGACCATTGACTCCTGCGATGCTTACTGAAGCTGTGTTTTAATATTCACGCTATCCAGAGCTTGCCATCCGGAGCTAAGGAAATTTCTATTCAAAATTATTCTATTATCCACGAGTGTCACTGTTAATTCAAAATAAATACGTACAAAAAATTAATTTTGACATTTAATGCAATGAAATTTTTCATTTTGAGGGATGAACATTAAAATACCCATATTTTTCGTAATTTCCTATCAAATAATAACTGCTCTGGATAGCGGCTCCGGATAGTGCTCTATAAAAATAGGTAGAGCTAAATATTTATTTTTACAAATTTTGATATCTAATTGAATGAAATATTATAGTTTACTGTTAAATGAATTGTATTTACTTATAAATAGCGCATTAAATTGGATTTTAAATAGAGAAAAATGCTTGCTTAGCATCGGTATCCGGAGCCGCTATCCAGAGCAAATATTAAAACACGGCTTGAGTTGATAAATAGACATATTCGTTACAATACTTAAATTCATTCCAATTACAGATCCCTTTAGTACCTCAATAAATTCTTAAGATTTATTAAACTAAAAATCAATTCTAAATCACTATTCAAAGTTAGTAAGGGACACTCCACTCCTTATAGAATAAAATTAGGCCGGGCCAGCGAGTGTTTTTTTATTATATCGAAATCCATCCAGTATACTAAATTGAAAACTTGCTTTTCTCTCCTAATGTCAAAACCCATAGTTACTATAGAAAAAATACAATTATCTGACGAGTGATCTGAAGTTTCCTACAATATTTGATTACAAGACCAAGACCAACCCATGAAAAAATATCACGCGTCGTCTGAAATACGAGTATTGTTAAACTAAACTTCTCATCTATCCTCATTTTTTACTAAGCAATATTATGGCAAAACTATATTATGCAAATTAAACTGACCGTAAACATATTTAAGCTGTCTTTCCCGCATGTACATACGAGGCAAGCAATAACAATCAAAATAATTTAATTCAACGTTCCAAAATACACGAAAATGAGTACATGTATAAGTACATTATACATTATAAGCGAGGAAATATCATACAAAGGAGACGATTTTCTTTTGAAGTGTGTAGAAATATTTGCTACTTGATATGTCTACCAATCTACTATACATCTTATATAGTACGAGCATAATGGGAGTCTGTGTGTAAGAGTAAAATATATAATATCAAAAATCCTTAATATCTTTTTATCAACTCAAGCAAATCTTATATATCCATCATAATATTCATGTTCTCATTTAATTTTTTTATCGTTTTGATTTTGATGCAGAATCCAACAGTATAAGAAATCATTGATTATAACGATGATAATGGTAAAAATAATGATGAAGATAATGATGATGATGAAGAAGAAAATAAAGGTGGATTCATTTTTTTTAAATATATTCAGACAGATTCCTTTAAGGTTTTGATCGTTTTAATGCGTATACACGAGCACATTATCTTTAGGAAAGTTGTTTAATTAGTGAAGTTGAATTATTAATTAAAACAGCATGTACTGTTTTGGCGAATAATTAAAGCACGATTTATTATATGTATAAACATGTATCAACTAAATAATATATTCGCGTTTGGCTATATCATATTATGTATAAATGTATTTGCATAATATTGCTGGTTTATATTATACATGTATGTATACATATTATAACATAACACTTGACTAATTGCACGCATTATTCTAATGCGTTGATAATTGCAACAATTTAATTTACATTTGATAAATATGTACATATATATATACAAACATGCAAGGTAAATATTATGTATATATACCGTGGTTCTAATCTGGAGAGTATACATATATATATATATATATATATATATATATATATATATATATATATATATATATATATATATATATATGTATATATATATATATATATATATATATATATATATATATATATGTATATATATATATATATATATATATGTATATATATATATATATATACATACTTACATATAAATATATATTTGTACATTATATAGTACATTTCAAAACTAGGTATAATTTTGTCCTTCGATCAATAACATCCTATTCAGATTTTCTAGGTTGGTATAAAACACGTTGGTTTACACGTCTAAGCTTTGATCTACAGATACATAATTCATTTAAAATCGTGATGAATGTTCACATTTACTTGGCGCATATGTGCAATGTCTTAACATTATTTGCATCCAACTGTCTGTAAATTAATGCGTTATGTGTTAATTTTTTGTAATTTTATTACATTTTCGTGCTGTTTTAATTATAATCTTATCATTCATTATACGAGTATTTGGCGCACATAATAACAAGAATACGAATAAAATTATTATTTTTCGTTATATTCATTATAACTAAATTGGTGTTGTGTGCGGTTGGTATGGTCGGCAGTTTTTTATGTTGTTTTCGTACAGCATAATGACAGTCGACAAACCGACTAAAATTATACCAACCACCATCGATCGCCATCAAATATTTGGGTTGTCATTAAACTTATGTTTAAGAACGTATTTATTATGTGAAGACAATGGCTTACACATTTCGAACTTGCTTTTATATTTTAAACAAATAACTTATAATACTATAAGGGAAATCGTGTCAATTTTCATAGTAAATGCAAAAAACAGCATGATTTCGTTAAATATAAGTTTCGGAGAAGATTTCTAGATGACATACCAATACGTTTTAACGAGAACAATAGATGACGCGATGTAATTTTTTAATGAAATGATATAATTTAAAAAAAAAACAAATTCAGGTTTTTTATTTATTATTATTTATAAATATAGCATTTACTTCAAAATTTCCAATTTTGTTTATAAAATAATTTTTTTTTAAACTTTAAATTTTGGTTTCGTTAATAATTCGTTGATTTATATTAAACAGCAGTTAAAAAATGTAAACATTTCGTTCAACTACGACTAGTGCCATCTTTTAATCTTCTCCGTAATTATATCATGTTACCCGTAATTATACACATATATATATACCTAATTCTCTTTTTACACGAATTTTTTTTACACGAATTTGATTTAACACGAGCTAAAAAGAAATTTTTTTCTCTGTTTTTACACGAATGGTTTTGTTTTAACACGATTTTCAAAATTCTATGAATTTTTTTTTCTGAATATATGAGAGAATTTTTCGCTTTTTTCAAAATTCAGTTAGATTATATCAATTTTATACGTGTATGAGAGGGATGCCCCGAGTTTTATCACAAACACCTGAATCTAGTCTATTTTTATTAGATTTCAATAAATTGCCAAATCACTGGATGACAAACAAAAGGATTGGGTGACTTGTGCAATGTTTACAGATAGTTCACGTGCCCATCTGGTTTTAGAACACCCAAATGTGCAATTTTGTTTTCTTTCGCCTAACACTACCGCAAAACAACCACTAGGGCAAGAGATAATTGCTACCTTTAAAACGTACTACTTAATTCGTTCATTCCAATTCGTATTAGCTAAACTAGACCATAGTTAAGATCTAGCAGTAATTGAGGTATGGACGGCATCATTCAAGTTGGGTTAGCGTTAGCTGAGTTAAAGCCATGAACCTTGAACTCATGCTGGAAAAATATTTGACCAGAATCTGTCAAAAGTAAAGATCCTGATCATGTCATCTGTAATAACACAACTTTTACTGACATCACAACGATGGTACATACAAATGGTGGAGATGGATTCGATGATGTATCATTTGACGACATAGGGGAATTTTTACTTGATAAAAGCTTGGGCAAAGATAAAATTATAGATCGCACCCTTGAGACTCATCAAGATCATTGTGATAATGGCGCAGAAAGTCCTCCCATTTTCAGTACAAACTTAATATTGTTTTTTGATCTTTTCAGTTGCTTTTTGAGGTTTAGAACGAATCCACTGATTTTCCATTTACTGCATATCTTTTTTTACACGAATTTTTTTTACACGATTTTTTCGGGAACGTATCTATCGTGTAAAAAGAGAATTAGGTGTATATATATATATATATATATATATATATATATATATATATATATATATATATATATATATATATATATATATATATATATATATATATGTATATATATATATATATATATATATATATATATATATATACATATATTATATATATATATACATATATATATATATATATATATACATATATATATTTATATATTAAACAGCAGTTAAAAAATGTAAACATTTCGTTCAACTACGAGTAGTGCCATCTTTTAATCTTCTCCGTAATTATATCATGTTACCCGTAATTATACACATATATATATATATATATATATACATATATATATATATATATATATATATATATATATATATATATATATATATATATATTTATATATGTATATATATATATATATACATATATTTATATATATATATATATATATATATATATATATATATATATATATATATATATATATATATATATAATAGAAATAGATGTTAACGTCTAATTGAGGGAATTAGAAGAGAGTGGTCTAATAACTTGCACTTGGTATAAACAACGTTCGATGGAGACCTTGAGGGTATTATCTGACATTAAATGACGTACCTGTACTAGATTATATTTCTAAAAATTAAAATATAAACTTGCTAGTAAGTGCACATTTTCTACATTAAAATTAAAGCTTTTCAAAAATTTTCTTGAAGGAATATGGCATTCCAAATTCAGTATACATTTTGAGTTGTTGGAGTTGTAAATTAGATCCAATATGAGAAGCCCAATCATTTTGGAGAATACATAAGCCGTTCGAATAAGAATTTTGATTTACTTATTTGAACGATTTGTGATAGCATCCACATACATTTATGCAGTATTTAAAGATCTCGAAATAATTTGTAACGTTGTCGAATTCGAGTTACTCAAATTCGTATAACTAAAATTTTAAACATTTCAACATATACATTTGTTCGAATATGTAAAATACATTCAGTCGAACGATTTAGGTGATTACTAATAACAAATAATCTAAGTATCAGAAACAGTATGAGCCATTTTAAGTAAATTGTTCTGAAACTTTTATTCCAGCAGAGTACATCAGCATACCTTCGAACATATCATTTAAGTGATAAACACTTAGGCTTTATAAATCAATTTCAACAAGAGATTAACAACAGGAATCAAGGAACGTTAGTAATTAATGACACAAGTATTCCAAAGTCAATCATTCGCAAAGTATATTTATCTATTTGGTTTTTCGTTAAGAGAACTTTATTAATTAAGACCTGAGTTTTTTTATGTTATGATATATATTATCTTTAAGCGTCAAACCACTTCCAACTCTTTCTCAATTCATAATCATTTGGCCTTCATTTGTTTTGCATGGTGTTCTGATTTATAATTTGAGCTTAGCATATTCTCCAGTTGATATTTTTGAAATGTCAAGGAAAATTGAATGTGATATGTCAATGGCCTTTCTTTCAATTACATTACGATTTGAAAAACCTGATCTAAAAACAAAATGAACAAAAGAAGAACCTGATCTGTCAACATTGATTCAAGCCTAACGTGGTCTTTATCTATAGTAAAACCGAGTTTTATGACTCGTACATACATACTAAAAGACTTTTCAATTTTTGGTGGAAGAAGATAGCGAACGTCGTAAAAGATGGACTCTGGCTAAAAGAATGGTGGTCAGTGCGAACACTTTATTCTATAAAAATTTAATAAAGACGTATTCAAAACGCTCATAGTGTGTGCTTAAAATATCGCACTTCATGTTGGTGGACCGAAGTCGTACTTAGAACATTTAACGATCGGGACTGGATAAATAATTTTCGCGTTGATCGAGATACTTTTAACCATATTTGCGACATGGTTCGAGAGGATTTAAGGCCGAAGCTGACGAAACTAAAGCCGAGAGAACCCATTAGTGTTGAAAAAAGGGTAGCAATAGCGCTCTATACAGTTGCATCATGTGGAGAATACCGTGTCATCGGAAATAACATGATTGTATGTATATGTGGTTATATTTTTCATAATTTTGATATTGTAATTGTTTTTTATTGCTAGGTAAGCAAATCTTCAGTTTACAAGAGTGTTTACTTATTCACGAATGGGATGCCAAAACATGTACAAAACATATTAAAAATGCCAACGGAGGAGGAGGCTCAAATAATTTCCAGAAAATTTGACCATTTTTGTCGTATTTTTCTAATATTATTATTAATACATGGTACAAACATACCGATTTTGGGCCCAGAGGAAGGTAACGATAATTTTGTTAATCGACAGGAGAGGACAATGGACATCTTATAATGTGCAAATAGTGGCGGATGCTGACTACATGTAAGTATCATATTGTAACTATATTTAACTTTTTTTTTTTATTTTTTTTTTTTATATTTTATTCTATGCTATCTTTTTTTGGGGCTCAAGGCTCTCCCAGCTCTTTCGCGGTTCGCTTATTTACGTCCTACTTTGCGCCTTAACGGCCAAATCGAGGACGTACGGCTATAGGTCCAATTTTCGTAGAACCATCTGCGCATTGCATAGCTCCATGCCAGCCTATAGTACTGACATGAAAGATGGGTCGGCCCATAAGTTCTGCACTCCAACAGGAGGTCATAGATGTGTTCATTAACTATATTTAACTTGATACCATATGTATATTCTCGTTTTTGTTAACTAGAATCAGAGACTTTAGTTGCAAATATTGGCTTATTTAGGGATATACAAGAGACTTGAATCCACTTCAGGAATCGTTTATGAACTCTGCCAGGATTTTTATTGAGATGACGATAGGAAAACTGAAGAGCAGATGGCGCATACTAAGGAAAATAAATGAAATGGATTATAGATTTATTCCGAAGGTAAATATAATATTTTATAGTAATGAGTGCATCAAAATTATGCAAAGTTAATAACTAATTAAATTTTGAATTTGACAGGTCGTAATTGTATGTTGCATCAAAGATTATATACTATAAAGATAGTTCAATCAGAGTAACATTTTAAAATACAAAAAAAAATATTCCGGGTACCACTACATAGTGACGGGTACCTCCGTTCTATAGAAAAACAAAACAAAAAAATCGTTCATATTGTAAATTTTTGCTTTGGTTGGGTCAACTTTATGTAAAATAATCTTTGGTTGCAGGCTCCACAACCTTATACAGAGCAAAACAAACCCACTGCCAGATAAGTTCATTGACGAAGACGACAACCTTCAATTAGAACAACCAAGGATTCAGGATATGGCCAAACAGTTAAGTAATACGAACATCCAAGGAGAAATCAGGAACTCGCTACGTGTCATTACGGATGGGCTTCCGCTTCGAAGCCAAATTAAATTAAATAGGAAATAATTAAAAATTTATTATTAAAATTATTATTCAAACAGATTCTTTATTTTAATTTATCACATATTTCATTTAATAAAATTTATTTATAAAAGCCTAGGTAATTGTTTATCGTTTATACTTCGTCATCATCAGCAATTTCTTGGCAGATGATTTCATATGTAAAGGAACTTGAGGTTTCATCAAAAGATGGCGACGAAGTGGGTGCAGGAATAAGAAATGGTTGTATGTATATTTTCCGTACGTTTGAGGAGTGCCAACGTTTATAGTAGTTCTTAATGCCTTTAATTATCAAATTTATTGTCATTATACTATGTGAGGTGTGGAAACGCACCCAAAATAGGCTTTGACTTTCACGTCAAGTCCAGTGATTTTATCAACACAAAAATTTTCAAATTTATTACTAAATTTAATTTAATTGTACTACCGCGTTCACATAATTTTTAGCAACCCCAACTGAATCGCGTCTACCTATTCAGTTATACTACGCCAAAATGGCCGGTTGTTTGAAAATGTACCCGCAGCAACATGACAGTTTGGAAAATAGATCAAAAAGTGTGCTCGTGCTGCTATTATTAATGACTAATATCAATGCAGCAAAAGTGGGGGCATGATAGAGTTTAGATCCTTTTTGAATATTTGGAATATAAGCTGTACATTCTATTATGAATGAGCTTAAAGCTCAACCTATAGGAAATACAATCCAAAATTCCAGTAAATAAATAAATAAATAAATATCAAATATTTACTAAGGACATTTTAAAAGTTATTATTGGACACAATTATAAGGTTTTTGGTAGATTGATGTATCATAACTAATTATTTGAATAGGGCTTTTAAATAATTATTAGTTTGAATGCATATTTAATAAGTTTTGATGCAAAAAAATGACGGTATGCAGAAATGAAATGAAAATAATATTTAACAATATGTATATAGCAGAATTTACAGAATAACCACCTAATTTTAAGTACATATATTCCTATATATAGAAAGTTCTATAGTATTAATAAAGAGTCGGCACTGATTGCCGTATATAGTTGGATTTTAAAGACAGCAATTTACCTATATACATCTAAATATTCATGAATTTATTCAATTATTTTTAAAAACGCACATAAAATATTCAAAAGCAGATCCAAACGATCGAAACGATAGTCCAAAAGATCAAACGCGGTGATTTGGTAAAAAAAATGTATAAAGAAATATCCGCGGCTTATTGCACGAAATACACACATCCAAATACAATCTATACAGACAAAAAAAACGAAACGAAAATCAAAAATAAAATTGATAATTAGAAGATCGCGATGAGGTTACCTATTAACGCCACAGATTACACACCGGCAATCCTTTGCTTCACACCTTAAAAACTATAATATATTCATATATTATTACAGCGGTAAATTAACATTTTCGTGTATATTAAATTCACGTATTTTAAAACACAAAAACGCAACGTTTTTTTTATTACGTACACCACACACCACAGCTTACATGTTTGGCTTTTAGAAAAAAAACAAGATCTTCAAAAACTCGAAAATGCAAATGATTGAATTTTCTCAATTTTAGTACATCAACACGATATTCTCGCATTCTATATGCATGTACAAACCGTATACACATATGTAGTGTTAACGTTATAGAAATACACCAAACAACAAACGCATATGTTGACCACACGTTATATGTGATAAATATGCCAAATCTCTTTTTGTGTGTGTAAATCGCGCTGAAGTAATAAAACCGCGAAACGGATCAAAAACCGCATTATATCGCAATGTATGTATTTAAATTTTGGTGCATGATTGTGATGCAGCAGAGACTGGTTGTAGTTTATAGATTGATGGGTAATTTATGCGACATAATATGTTCTCTTTGTTTTGCCGCACCGCAAATTACTGTTCGATCGCGTACATTGTAAAGATATAATCAAGAAGAAATATGAGATGGTTTACACTTAAAATCACATTTATATAAATCAACCTTATCACCTCTTCCTCGATAAGTGTATTTATTATACCTATATACATAATATGAATCAACATGGTTAATTGTACCTTTGGCTGTGTTGCGTTCAAGGAACGTAAGATAATTTCCTAACATCTTATAATTATATTATATATGTCCGTTTTCGTAGAATGCTGCGCGCACCAAGGTATATAATTGAAATAAAACTGTTCTGTATTTGTAATTTCATTAATTTATAAAACTAAATAGTTTTCATTTAATTAGTTATACATGTTAGTAGTTTTTATTTATTTAATTATAATAAATATTCGAATTATTATTTTTGCTGTATGTTCCTTACGGTTAGTTAATTTTATGTTTATGCAGGTGTAATTACTAAGAAATTATTTTTAAACACGAACTGTACACAAAACATGTAGATTTTTTGTTGTTATCTTATTTTATATATTAAAGAAGATAATCTTCAATAAATTGTGTGAATTTGTAACAGTTTAACAGAATTGTTTGAAGCAATTAGTTGATTTTAATAAACCCGTTGTATAGTCGATTTGTTTTGTATTGATCAAGTATAAAAACAGACAACGGACTGTGTTTGAAATGCTCAAATGATTCACTTTTTATTTGCAGATATCAAATGTGAACAAGAAAACTATAAGATGAGATAGATATCTTAAACTAATATTATAAACACAACAAACTACATGCATTGATGATGACATAACTATACCAAACTATAAAATTTAAACATAACATTGTCAAAATGGAATTAGGAAGCTGCTCAAAATATGAGTTAAATTTAAAATAAATCGAGATTTATCATTAGCTATACTAAACAATTGAACTTCACTGTAAAACACAGGTGAAGCATTTGAATATTCAAAAACGTCAAAAAAAAACCAGTGCAACAGAAAACCAGTATGAAACAAAAGTGGCCTTGAATAAAAACATGAACATGCTTTTTTGAAGAAAACAATAAACCACAACCAACTCAAGCACATTATTAAAACCAACAAAATCCACCAACAACTATTATGAACTGAGTCAATCTTAAGCATGTGAATACTTGAAGTCAGTGAAGTCAGCCCGAACTTTCAGCCCGAAAGTTTTTGGTTCGTTTCTTTGCTAAAATGTATGTCTATCCCGAAAAAGTGTAATTATTTAAAAAAATGTAGCCTCATTCCGAATCGAATTTAATACATTAAAAATTTCAAACCAAAACAAATATTAAACTGAACTAATGAGAAATATAAATTTATAAGAAAAATTCAAAAATAATATATCTAGCGTTTCAATTATTATTTTTAAGAAACCTTCCGTGTACTTTTCTAATCATTTGTAAACAAAGAAGTATACCTTAGATAACTAGTAAAAACCAATCGTCAAATAAAGCCAATATGCAAGTGTTCCCCTTAAATCGCCAGGTTCATATCATGGAGACACAATACAGTTTCATTACGTCATATATGTTACTCTTATTTAGTGTTGTGTATGGTAATGGGCCTTAAAATAAAATTTCTACTGGCTTTACTAGAGATAAACCCTCATAGTGGCATATAAGCACAGAAAGGTCAATATATTGGCACAGAAAGGTCATTATACTGGCCAGGTTCCTTAAATTCCCAGGTCCATATCATGGAGATACTATACAGACCTGGGAATACATGAAGATACAATATGCCACTATGAGGGTTTATCTCTATAAAGCCAGTAGAAATTTTGCAATTTGACCCATTTTCATACACTACACTAATATAAGGGTAATATATGACGTAATGAAACTGTGTTGTATCTTCATGATATCGACCTGGGATTTTTATGATAACTGGTCAATATAATGGCCTATCTATGTGCATATATAATAATAAATTTTTTTGGTTTAAAATTCAATTCGGGATGAAACTATACATTTTTTTAAATAATTACAATTTTTCGGAATGGACATACATTTTAGCAAAGAAACGAACCAACAACTTTCGGGCTGAAAAATCGGACTAACTTCACTGACTTGAATACTTGCTTCCTTTGTATACACCTGGAGAAACAAGTATATATTATTGTGAACTACATTATGTAAAACAATTTCTACTATACCTGCCGAGAAAATAGAAAAACAGCTTTCTAAAAATCTACAATTGGCTCTATGCGTGGCAAAACAGGCACTTTATCGATAAACACATCTAATAATTACATCGGTTTTTAATTAATTTCGTCATGTGGTGCTTAATGAATTAACGACTTATGTCCTTGTTAGGTACGTTGCTGACTCGTGCTTTAAATGCGGATTGAACAATTCATTCTCACTGAGTTTATAAAATCAACGCATTCTTCATTGTTTAAATCTGGAGATCCTTGTAAAATATCAGTGCTACCACTTGTAAGTATAGTTTATGAATCACATCAAACTATCGGTTCTTATCACGCCGTGATTTTTAAGTTCGATTCTCAACGTTGATCAAAAACTGGTGCCTCTGATGACATAAAAAGTGCTTGTGTGTAACAACATTCGTTGGGTTAACCACCTACATTGTGCGTATTGGTATTAATAAGTTTCAAGTCTAATTTAGACTTGTGAGTTATTTATTTAGAGCTGAAAATTTCAAATTATCCACGTAGAAATAAAAAATTATTTTGACATGAACATAAATCAAACAAATGGTTAGCTCTGTTGAATCTCTTGGACATTATATATTCACTTACACATTCACTCTGTATGATCGAGTAGCAGATTAGAAAAAACCAACACAGGCCTATTTTCCAATACAATTAGTGAAGTATTTCTCGATGTGCCTAGTAACGAAAGTTACTATTATAGGTTTGAAACACTTTTTGAATGAGTATGCCATTTCTCTTATATTGTTGTGAAACTTTGCATTTACACATTACGAATTTGTCGGCATAATCTTGTAGGTTTTTGTTACTTTGGCGTAGACAACCACAGTTAATTTGTCATTGTGGTTTCAAATACAAAGAGAAATGAATAAAACATCGAGATACTTCAAGACAATTCACTAGAACTATTTCGATGCAAGACATAACCGGATACACGCGAGTCGCGCAGTACATCTATCAAGTCTAATCACGTATGCCTGATAAGATGAATTTGCTCTTTTCAATCAATCGGTCATTTAATAACGTCACTCATCAATTCAAAGCTTGTCAAATGAATACAAAACGGATTAACAAATAATTCAAATTAGAAATCATAAAAGCTTTTCGCTTCATCGTATTTTAGAATATTTCGATAGTTCTGTAGAAAATTACTGTAATTACTTAAACTTGGTGCAAAAATCAAACTTATGAATGTGCCACAAAGTTGTGCAGTGACTAATGGAATCAAAGTCTTTTGCAAAGTTGGTGTATCAATATCATCAAGTTAGTTGTTATTCTCTATGTTTTTAATTGAATAGTGGCGTGCATTAGTCTAAGTTTCACGAGTGAGGTAACATTTAATAATCGACAGGTTTTGATTCATTAATATAAAATTAATTTTTTCAACATTATATATAATTTATCAGAACCATCTCTTTATATTTTGTATAAATCTCAACTGCAATCTAAAACATTTACACGATTAAAAATCATATTTCGAACAATATTTTAATGACGAACATCATGAAAGATCAGCGCCGTCATCTGAATCAAAGTAATCGCCAACTGCATATGTACAAATTGTACAAACATGTTGACAATATGCGTGCTTACGTGCCATGTTAGAGATTAAAATCAGTGTAAAATAAAAACTTTTAAAAAAAATTAGACTCGATAATTTTTCATATACATTTTATATAATTGTTTAACGTGTCTATGCGGCGTGTTATAGTACCAGAGCAAGGCTACAAAATAACAAGTATTAAAATCAATGCAACACGTGTATATCATCGTCAACAATCTCCATAAAAAGTCAATCATCCATCTAAAGAAACAACCAATTTGTACCGAGATGATTTCACTCGAAATAAGTATAAAGTTAATCCAATCAAAATATTGATTGATAAATTACAATATAAATCATGAATCATCTCAAAATCCAAATTCACTTATATATTTATAATCTTATTTTAAATAACAAGGGTTGGTTTTTAATTTTTTTTTTTTTATCAAAATTATGTCAAGAATTTATTTTAAAAAACAAATTTAATCTGATGATGACGATAAAATTTTAAAGATTTCAAAAACACATGTAAATTTCGGGGAATTCTTCCTTTTTCGTTACTCGCCTTTTATGTGGATAAAGTGAGTTGAATACAGTTCGTGTAGATATGATCGACGTTGAATTAAATAAAATGACAATAATAATAATATTATTATTATTGTTGTTATATACATTCATGAGTGGTATATAAATAGTATTAATGTGTCAAGATCGATTGGTTTAAGAAGTTATGAAAGATCGATCACAAAAAAATTTGTGTGAGGTCGAAATTGAATGTATGTATGTATATATATACGTTAGAGATTTACTGATAAAATTTCAAAAAATCTTAAGCCATATTTTTATTAAAATGATCGATTATATTTTGCTGTCTGATCGATTAGAATTTCGTTTATATACTCGTAGTTTTGTGAAGCAAATATGTTTATGTTGATTTAGAAAGTTAATATAAAAATATGAATTTAACCGGTGGCGATGATTTTATTAAACTTCACATACCTGTTTGAAAAATGATTCATCAAATTGACAACCGCATTACCAAATCCCACCCAATAAATTTTGTTGCATAAATTATATGGAAATCTGGAAAATATGTATGTACAATATAACTCCACCCAATCAATTTAATTTATTAATGTCAATTTAACATAACAGCGCGTTATCCTTCAAGTTTAAAAAAAAACAACGACATTATTATCCCGATGTATATGAATAGCAAATAAATTTGTATTAATTTTTTTGTCACATAAGCTAAAGTAAATAATTTGTTCGAGTATACACACAAAATTAACCAATAAATCCTTTTCGGTTTTATTATACGATAAAAAAGGACTCGGCTATAATATTCTCATTTAAATTTAATTTGTCATAATCATATACCCGCGCGCAGATTTTTTTATTTTTTATGACAGCGAATTAAATAACCACCGCCGCATAACAAAAATATTATGTGGACTTTCACACCTGGGATCCGCAATGTATTCCGTTTTCTTGAAAATTATCCTTTTAAATTATTACATAATCTTTTAAATAAAATTATTGTGTATACATATATACACAGTATAAAGATGTAAAATAACCGTGTTGGTCTTTATGTACGACAAAAAAAATAGGCGGATTACCATTAAGTCAACATTTTCTTCATTTTACTTTAGAATTTTTTTTTTGTTGACTCAAAATCAGGTTCCAACGTCTTTTATAAATTTGCTAAAATATTTCGATTGTATATATAGAATTATCTCGATACACCGCACACTATATGTACAAGAGTACAGAAATATATAAACATAAAATCCTTATATAGTCTCAGGTGTATTTGGTAATTTTTTATTTTTCTTAAGCAAAAAAAAAATGCTTTACAGTTTATAAGACAATTTCACCAAAAATAAAATACAAGATATCCCTTAAGATATAAAAATCTGTCCACTAAACTTGAATTAAACAACTTAAATCCCTGGAGAATATTTTTAATTGCACTGTACCTATACAAATAATAGGACACACATTCATTTATCCGAGCTGCAGATATGTGGATGGAGGAGTAAAGGGTTATAATTGAAAACATTCAATATGTCTAAAGATACAATAAATTACAATCAACTTACCTTTAATCCATATTTAAGTCCAGAGAAAATTGTTTTTTATAATAATCCAAATAGAGCAATGGAAATAAATTTTCTTCTTATTCTTATATATTTCTTAACATGGGATAAGGACATAAAAATAATATTAATAGTAATAAGAAAGCTGGATATACTGGAGTTTTTCAATTTAAGAAAAACTTAAGATTTATAATTTTATTTCGTCTTACATTTCTCCATATATAAAATCGAGTAAGAAACGAAAAATTGATTAAAATTTCAAAAAACAAAACTTTTAATCTCAATCCTTTCAATTTGATGGAGGTTTTATCAATTCGACATTATTGTAAAAATGCTGTAAACCAGATGAGGTTAACGATTCGGTGGGAGAAAAAAATGAAGAAGTACTTGCTTTAAAAGGTGATATACATACTTTTAAATCCACAAATGTTTCCGGAGTAAATTATAGTTCACAATATTTTCGAGTTGGGTTAATTCGTAAGCCTTCGGTTAAAATTCTTTAGTCGGGGTATCCTCAATTAAGGTGAAATTGATACTAATACTTAATGCCTGTATAAAGTGGGCCACCTATTCAGTATTATCCCATTTACAATAGCTGTCACTTTTTAACTTGTTCATTTTGTTTTACAGTAGATATTAGCCTTAAATTTATCATGTTAAGGTACGTACTGACAGAACGATTGGAAATCAAACAAAAAACATTGACGTAGCGAGAATTTTGCAGCAAATATTATAATCGCATTCTGACACTAGCCTACGTACAAGTCATTCTGTTTGAAACCGACCATTTCGTTCTCAGAAGCATATAAACTGTATTAAAGAAAATGTTACTTGAAAATATTTCACAAATTAGGCACACAACTATCAACTGAACATTCCAGATGAAAGAAAACAACTCGAAACTGTTACATATGCTGTTAAAGTTAGCCGAAAGTTTCCAGCCGAAAAAATAAAAAAATCGATAATGCAGATTGTGTCTTGGCTATTCCACACGAAAGTTAAAAATTGCATATTTTTTGATTGATTTCTAACCGAAAATTTTTCTCCGACATTTTCCAGTCAAAAAAACTTTGATGCTACGAAAAATATCAAACTAACGGAAAAACACTTACATTAAAACTAATTAAAATATACTCATATGTAATAATGTTTAAATTCAGAAATCTCTATAAAATCTACCTTTAAAGTGTTATGGCTGGATAAAAGTTTATTTCAAGCGGTTTGTCAATGGCTATCACTGGAAAAAAATTTGGGTCAAGTTTCATGTGGGGAGTCCGGGAAAATTCGATTCATTGAACCCATAGTACAAACTTCTAAAATCTCTATAAAATCAACCTTTAAAGTGTTATGGCTGGTTCAATGAATCGAATTTTCCCGGACTCCCCACATGAAACTTGACCCAAATTTTTTTCCAGTGATAGCCATTGACAAACCGCTTAAAATAAATTTCTATCCAGGCATAACACTTTAAAGGTTGATTTTATAGAGATTTTAGAAGTTTGTACTACGGGTTCAATGAATCGAATTTCCCGGACGCCCCACATGAAACTTGACCCAAATTTTTTTCCAGTGATAGCCATTGACAAACCGCTTAAAATAAACTTCTATCCAGCCATAACACTTTAAAGGTTGATTTTATAGAGATTTCTGAATTTAAACATTATTACATATGAGTATTTTAATTAGTTTTAATATAAGTGTTTTTCCGTTAGTTTGATAATTTTTCGTAGCATCAAATTTTTTTTGGTTGGAAAATGTCGGAGAAAACTTTTCGGCTAGAAATCAATCAATAAAATATACAATTTTTAACTTTCGGCTGGAATAGCAAAGACACAATCTGCATTATCGATTTTTTTATTTTTTCGGCTGGAAACTTTCGGCTAACTTTAACCGCATCTGTTACATACAGTTAAATTTACTGAATCATTTGTGTTTTACGCAAGATAGGTGGTTTGCCTTACATGCTATGATAACTAAAATGGTAAAACGGAAGCTACTACTTTTAAACGATACTGAAAATGATTTGAATCATTTAAATGTAGCTATAATATAAATGACCTTGGATGTTTATGAATTGTTTTTTGGAAATTTTTCACGATCATAAGATACACCATGACCATCACTATAACAGCTCCAGACTTGTAAGATCCAGACTGTTAACTCAATAAACTACGGACTTAAGTACATACATCAAAGGTAACGACATTTCACTTATGTATTAGAAGAAGTTCTCTGTATATTTGCTAGACAAAAGCTGAACAAGTCGCAAGAAATTAGTAACATTCGTACAGTCGAGATGTTGATGTTTACTATACCCTACATAACATTATATTGGTTAATTCTATTGTAATATTCGTATAGGATCTTACTGACAGATGAAACATCTACTTTTTAATATTTTCAATCATTTAATAAAACTTTGTTATTTGAGGGTGATCGCTTGAAATGGGAGAATTATCGTGATATATATTATAGCTTTCCATTGAACAGTATACAAGTTACTGATGTACATTTTCGGTGACTACGACGGCGGGTTCCGTCCAAATCGGTCCTAGATTTCAAGCAAGCCTATGACTCGATCAATTGAGAGAGGCTGTGGTATGCGCTTGAATATTTAAAAATATACGTACATAAATGTGTGTAAAATGACAGTTATGCAGTAACAATACTGAGTATAGGCTTTCGATAACTTTTGCAATTAATTCCGGTGTTCGGCAAAGATATGCGCTGCCCCCAAAAATTTTTAATCTCATGTTCAAATACATCTTTCTGGTTTAAGAGAATAAGACGCAATTGATGCCAGTAGTGGTAATTACACGTTTGGAGGAGTAATGAGATTCAAAAATCTTGAACCTCTCGATTCTCACGATAATAGTTTGGGAGAGGATATCAACGTTTCCCTTGTCGCTGGCAATCGGGCTTTATATATCCTCTACGTCCACTTCTGAAATCAAAATATTTTGCAAATGCGGGTAAACTGAAATTTTAGAATATTGACTATACTTGTTATCATGTATGATTTTATGAATTGGATCTTGATGGATGAATACGAAAGATGGCTTTTAACATTGGAGAGTATAATATTATGCGTGTGATATATAATTTAATGTGAATTTCTGATATCGTGCATGAAATCAAAGAACAGTGAGTACGCTGGCTCGGACACGTTCTAAGTGTTGATCCGAACCGAATGATGCAGCGATCTTTGTATAGAGAGAGTCGCATTTTGGTAGGCGAAGAGGTCAATGTTTGCGTATAGAGCGATCTGGCATCTTCTAATAACTTTCAACACTAGAGCTGACTCGTGATCAAAATCGTTAACACGATACGGGTCAATAATGGTCTGCAAATACCGATAAAAATCACACTTTGCCATTTTGTACACAAAAAAATGTCAGACGTTACAATCGCTAAATAAAAAGAGGTTCTTTGATAGAGGAAGTCCCTTGCGTCTAATCGCATAAGAATACAACAATCGAACTACAAATGTCATTGCACTATAGATACTTACGAGTATCTAAGTAGAACAATTAATCTAAATCAGTAAATTGTTATGCTTTTCTTTAAAACCTAATTCTTGGTTCATAGATTACCAATTCTCATATGAATAATAATTTTGTGTACATATACATATGATAAATTATATCTCAGATGTCTTATCAAGAATCCTGGTAATACACAAGAATTTTAAACAAACAAATCATAAATTTATTATTTATACTCCTTTGTATCAATACCAAACAAGAAATGTATCCTTTCAATATCAAATTATCCATTAATTATTTTTTATTATTTATGTTTGTCAAAATATTTTATTTATTGATTATTTATTTATTTATTTTTATTTACTCTAACATCTTTTGTGTGCGACAAACTTTGCTCGCAAAGGATGAATAATTGAGTCGTGCAGGTACGATTGCACACACACAGAATCAATTGAGTACTTTGTATGGGCTTTGGTTTTGTCGTTCAATTATTTTGTGGGTTCTAGGAATATAAAAAAAAAGTAAATAAATTCATTGGAAGGTGTTGTCATGCGGGACATTAAGAACATCCCTTCGGGGGGTTTGAGAATTGTGTTCATCTACAGAAAATTTTGTGTATTGTTTAGTGTTTTGTTGATATTTCGGTTTGTATCTCGTTTTGTTTAATTGTTTGGCTCATCGATATGTATGGTATCGGTTTAGGTAGAATCACTTGGGTCACATTTTACTAATGTATTTATTTTACAGGTGTGAAATTTGTTTTGAAGGCGGACATAAGAAAACCATCCAAAAAGTCAATATTCTAAATAAAAATTGTTTTATGATCCTTATACATGACGTATATGTCGTATGCACAAGAAAATGTTGACAGTTTGACGTCGGTTTGGTGTTCCTCTCATATATATTTTATATAAATAGATTTATGACCTCAAGGTGGTTTTCTATATTGTTGTCGCGTGGATTTTACAATTAGTTGAATGATTTTTTACGAAACTACAAAACGATTACAAAATTATAATTAAATCGATTACATGACCTAATCGTATATACACCACATCTACAATATATAAAAATAAATTTTCGTGATAAACTAGTATTGCATGCGGCTTCATGATAATTTAATAGATTTAACAATTTTCCATTTCATTGATTAATAACTCAAAAATATGATTGGTATAAACACCTCAACCGCATATTGGCCAAAAGGCGTAACTAATCATATTAAAATCGAAATAAAATCGTAATAAGAAATTATGAAAATGTTTGTATGTCGTTGTTGTTGCTAGGTATAAGGTCGTGTTAAAGGTATATTTTATGTTGGTTAAATCTCTGCATATATACAAGAACTTAGGTTTAAGCACGCATTCAACACCAATATATATATATATATATATATATATATATATATATATATATATATATACACACAAAAAAATATTTTGTTACCACAAACATTTTATGCAGCAAACATTAAAAATGTTTGGAAGAGTTAGTTGCGGCCAACATCTAATAGATTTAGGACAAATGATTTTATAGCGTATGACAAATATTTTAATTTTTACGTTGAATTATAAATGTTTTTGATCAATGAGAAAAATGTTAGTTGAAAATTTAAAAAAATTGCAATGTTTGATACAAACACTAATTACGTTTAATGCCAACATAAAGTATTTTTAATAAATATAAACAATGTTTATCAGTTATATATGTATGATTTCCAGCAAACATATCGACCATAAAATGGGTTCTCCTAACCACAAAAATATGTGTGGTTGATTATTCAATTATTTGAAACAAACTATATGAAGCAGCAGATATTATTATTAGTTGATATAATCATTAATTATTTTCAGTAGCCAATAATAATTAATTTTTCCTATTTTGGATAAATCTTTGGATAAATTAAATGAAACAAATTAATTTTTCTTATAAAATGAATTAAATACACTTTATTCAACAAATTATTTTTAAACTATTTAAAGTTACAGGTTGTTTAAGGCCACTGATTATTAAATCTAATAAATTGGATAAAAAATTATAACCACTTTTAACAAAAAACGATTGCAACATACTAAAAAATGTAAGTGTCCACACAAGAAAACATCATCTTCATAGTCTCAATTACCGCCTTTTAAATAATGTTTGTGAATTCTATACTTTAACAAAATTATATTAAGTATGTAAACTATTACTTTAGCAAACATACAAATAACTACGTCGGAACTAAATTTAGAACTAAGTTGTGGCTTAACATTAATAACCAAGTTATTAAAATTGGTAAAACGTTGAATTCTTACTCACCAAATAGTTCTATTGTTTGTCTACTCGGTAAGGTAAAAATACATCTTACGCTTCAGTTGCCATAATTGTTACTTCATTTTCTTGCTTGAAAGACATTGTTTCTTTTGATGCACTCGTTTCAATCTTATATAAATTATGAACCATTTCTTTGTTGATTGGTAGTTTCAAATCATGAATCTCACTTTTAGTAATACATAGTATATATAACTTTAATTATTTGTTGTGCCAATATATTCAAATGGTTACCGTCTCGCTTAACGTGTTTAACAATAATCTTTTTTTTTATTTTTGCATCATTAAGATCGTGCATAAATTAAAAATCTTGATATGTCAAAAAATAAGAAGCCACTAAAAACAATGTATACAGAATCAAATAAACTTTGTAATTAATATTAAATTTTTTAAAATACCGACCAGCACGATGAAATTTTTCATAACTAAATTCACCCACTCCCATTACTGGTACAATTTCAGTAACAATGTGATATGTTGTAGGTAAAGCTTCAAGATATCTACCTATATTGAAGAATAGTAATTTTAATATTCTTAAAATAAACAAAAATTATTAGTAGTCATAAATTTAACATGTTATATTAAATTTATGATAGAAGTAAATTTAACGTACCTTAATTTTGCTTTTTCATAAGATAAAACTGATCACAAGTTTGATTGAAATTCTAGGTATTGTATAAAGAATTTCCTAATAATGTAAATTATATAACATATATATATTTAACGCTTTATGATAAGAAGTGACTACGACAATATATACAAGAACGTGTTCTAACTCCTTAAAATTAAATTATTGTTAACTATAAACACATATAATTATAAATAAAGATTTGATATAATTATAATAAACAACAAACAATTTTTGTTTATCTGAAAAATAAAGTGTTTAAAGTAAACAATTTTCATAATTCTTATGCCCATGAAACACTATGGCTCTGTGTTGCAAATAATAAAAATGTTCGTAAGAAACATTTTCACATAGATCTGTAAATATTACACTCAAATATATTAAAATATTTACCAGAACCTAAATATGATTGGTGGGTAATATTAAATACAAAAAATATTTTAGCTAAACAAATTATGTTTGTAATTTAGAATTACTATTTGTAAATAATATTAAATATTTCGAATCACCTATAATTGCTTATGATAAACACTCGATAGTGGATCCCAAACGATTCGCAAACAATCATTTTTTTCAGTGTATATATATATATATATATATATATGCTTTATATATATATATATATATATATATATATATATATATATATATATATATATATATATATATATATATATATATATATATATATATGTATATATATATATATATTTATATATATATATAAATATAAATAAATAAATATATATATATATATATATATATATATATATATATATATATATATATATATATATATATATGTACCGACTGTACCGACTATTAATTATTTTAAATATGTTATTACACGTAATTAAATTCAGACTGCATTACATGCTAATATACGCCACTCACAATAGTGAAGATCATATATATTTCGTGAGTCTTAAATAAAATGCAGATCTGTTTACACTATTTGATTTTGTATCCGTATTTGTTATTTCTCGATCATTTCTCGATCAAGAGCAAAAATTGCATTTCAACGAGAACTTTATTTATATGAAAAAGGAATAAATAAATGTACAAAGAGTACGCAGGCGAGTAAGAAACCGTGTCAGGGTGAAGCAGTCCTATGTAGGGAGATATTTTAGTCAAATAGCACAATAGGTCGCTGGTTATAGCTTAACGGTTAAGAGAGTTTCTCATCACGCCGCAGTCTCGAGTTCGATTCTCGCCGTTGACCAAAAATTAACACGCACCGGGTGACATAAAATGCGATTATGGGCCTGAACACCTACAATGTGCACCAATTGCTAAAATGGTTCGTGAGGTATCAGTTGATACATGGAAAGGGCCATTTACTCTAAACCATAGATTATTTATCACAATAGGCAAAGGTGGTATTGTTTCTCTGCCACATACGAGAGAACAGCTAAGAACAAAATTTAATTTTGTAACAGTAACGGTTTTCTTCTGTTACAAAATCAACTTCTGTTCTGAAAACTGAAAACAGAGATGTGGGTATTGAATTCTATTAAATTACTGCCCCCATTAGTTTTCAGTCATCCAGGCATAACTTCATACTTTATCAGGCTTCGTCAATAGTTTTTAAACAGTTATTTTAAAATAATGGTTTCCTATCAGATGATAATTTAAAACGTCATTTGAACAATTGTGAGGGTATAAGAATCTTTCCATGTCAAACTAACACTGCCCTTATAGGTTTGTGAAAATTATCGTTCAAGAGCTTACCATCATTTGCTGTTGAGCAGTTGTAGTATAGGATGATCTTGGTAACCGGTCAAATAATAATAAAAAAAACCAAAAGTCAGTTGAAGTATTTCGCTCGCAACCAATAGAGTTCGCATCATTGATTTATTTAATATATTTGTATGCATAAGCGAATTAAGAATCAAAATATTATTGTGATTGCGCTCATATACATGTTTTATACATATATAATATCAATTCAACGTACGATGAAGAATATTTATAGCCATCATTATCATTCATTCATTCTACTCATCATCATTATCATTTTGATTCAATTAAAGTATAAAAAAGTTATTACTATAAATGTTACTCTTTAATTAAAATTTCTTACCGAATGAATTTTTCAAATACAAGAAGTTATATGTTTATTTTTACGAGACTATACCATTCACTCACACACACATACATACATATGTATATATATATCCATACTTTTAAATATACGTATAATCTTTAAAGCTCGTATATTTATAAAGATATTGGAATTCAGAACAATAATCATAATAATTGTCTTAAAAGTTTTCTTACGTGTTATGGTGCAAAACATGATCAAATTATAGAGTATAGATCTGATAATCAAAATATTTCTCAACTTCCCACACACATAGTGTATAAATTAATGCACGACCACGTCATAAACTAATAATTTACCAAAATAACTTCCGGAAATTAATTCAATCACATCACTAATCTGATTTTATTGAAGGCACATCCCTTTTCTTTATAATCTATACAAGGTGTTATTATACTACTCGTCTAAGTGTATGATGTGGTCAAATTGTAAAATTTCTCACACGATTCGACAGTTCCCATAAATTACTTAATTAAATTAATTTGAGACAAATGACTGTAATTTAGCTGTCTGTATATTTCCAAAATATGTGTGCGTTCGGAAGGAAATGGATCCTTTTTAAGAAAATAGAAATCTCTATTTTTTAGTTGTTAAAACAATACGCGGTGTCAAATATCGAACATATACTTATAAGTGAAATGGACCATTTTTGCACTTAATAGTATATGATGATTGTTCTTGTTGTAAAACCACACACCAAGATGTGTGATATGGGCGGGATCGGAACAATCGACCGCACATGATGAAATTGTGTGTTTTTTTTGTGTTTCAAAACAAAAAATAAAAGGACTTTTTGTGCTCTAGATTTGTGGTAAAGATTTATGCACCGAGCTCCTGTTGTATCCTTTTTACACCAATTGCCTAATGTCAAATTCTAAAATTCGTATGTGTACACATAGACTATAAATCACAACAAAAATATATATTTACCAACTAGATCCTATATTATTTATTTATTTATAGCACATTTAGCTAATTTGCATAAAAGGAAATTAATTCTTTAAAACTCAATTTTATCAAAACAAATATACATATAAGTTGGTCCCTTTTTAGCTATGATTTAGACGACATGCATATATATGTAATTTGAATATTTTTTTAATTTATTATGCGTTTGTCTATTGGAACTATATGATGTATAAAAAATGAGCACTCCTCGTAATTTAAAAATTTGATTTATTTACTTATGTAAATCCAGAAGGTCTGTATGTAAAATTCAAAACAACTCTATAGTGTTTTAACCAAATGATAAATTTGGTTTGATTAATTTGGTGAGCTTTTAAAAAACCATAAAGTTATGATATTAACAATCTGTCAAATAACGATGGATTTTACAAGCGTCATACCTATTGATCGATTGCAGGGTGCCATTGGTTGATAAATACTTGTAATTTAATGAATGTGATTTTGCTACAGTATAATTTTAACAATTGTCGTAGAAGTTTTCTCATTAGTCATTTATAAAAATATCTAAGTACTTCTTTTACTAAAACACAAATAACAATTGATTTATTGCAACATTTCCGCATAGTGTATTATGATGTCTTTTATGTAAAGATTCCTCTATTAAGTTTGATATGAAAGTTAATCTATGAAAGACTGAAATCATTAATGATAAGCAGCTATAAGTGCGTTAATATTACCAGGCTTCGAAATGATAAAGTCATATGAACTAATTGACCTAGGGAAGAGCTAAATCACAGCCAAAAAAGAATTTTACAATACATAAATGGGTATTTTTATATTCAAACGATTACCTTTATGATCCATATATCTGCTTAAATTTAATATTTGGGAATTGTATGAAAGGTATTCAGGCAAATCAATACACTTAACCTTAATTTACTATTTAAATTATTATATCGATCATCATTGCAAAATTTAATATAATAAATTTAAATTATCAAACCCACCAAATTTAATTGCAATAAATTATTTCCATTCGAGACCCTCGTCACCCGAGAGATGCATTTTTTTTTTGTTTTATTGTTTCCTTCCTTTTTATATAAATCTCGTGTTTAATTTTCTAAGGATATTCAACACAAAGTCATTGCGGTTATATAATAGCAAAATGTGTCTAAGACCCTAGTTTATATGATTAGACATGAACTGATTTAGTCGAATAATACATATAAGAGCGTTAGCGAGTGTCTATCTATAAAATATCAATTTCAGGTAGGTTTTTGAGAAAGACTTGACAAGCCAGAACCAACTGAATTATTACACACATATCGGCATTATCCCCTTATTAAACAAAATATGAATACAATAAGGATACATGAAATATCCTTTTTTATTACACTTATTGTTATTATTATATATATTGTACAATACTATATATATGATTTGATCCTTCTTTTGAATGCTCCATGTATATATTGTGATGTGTTTTCGGATTTTTGGTCGTCTTAATGCATAGCCACACAAACGGCATGAAAAATAGCACTTAATTACACAATATGTCATTCATCACTTAGAAGTCACAACACAAAAATATTAGATTTCGAATATACTCGTATACATTGTGTGCGGTATCCCAAACTAGTGGAAGTTGAAATTTTTCCGTTTAAAATTTCGACATCCTTTTTTGATTGCCTGAGTTATGACATTTTAAATACACATAATGTAATTGCGAAATCGAGTGGAACAAAGTCGTAAAAAATGCTTATATATACGAGTATAGATATATATATATAGCCATTATTTATATTTATAAGAGATTGAATGCGTGTAATAAAATAATTTTTATTTAATTTCAAACCGATCTTCCGTTTTTTTTGTATATACTCGATCTTAATTATAGGTGTCGATACAACATAAGGAAGAAATTGTTATTCTGGAAGTTAATTATGACATTAATACGTACTGTAATTATTTGTTTGTGTACTCGTATAATGAAAATAAATTTAATTAGAGTTTGTACATATGCGCGATTGTCTGCGATATATATATGTATGTATCGGCTATTTATTATGTGCTCCATTCGATATAATAGAAATTACATTTTATTATATGATTAAAATTCAATAATATTCAATTATTTTCTATAACCAATTGTACTTAAATTACAGTATGTATATGTATCTCGATATAATATTGTGTAAACGGAACATAATACGATGCATGTTAAAACCAAATTCAAAACAACCATAAAAATCACCTCCACAATGTAAAATGTGTTGAACATATAGCTTTTGTACATAAATATATCCATATTATATTATGCTCTGTACATAAAGTAAACAATTTTTTGTTTGTTCCAGTAATCAAAACCAATTATATGCGTTAATTTTATGGTGTTAATTATTTTTATTTTTAACTCAACGCTATACCACCTAGTACATAACATTTATCACAACAACAAAAGCATAGCACGAAACATATAACTAAAAAGTATGCTTTAAAAAGCTTATACCTACCACCTAATTATAAGCTTTTCGTCAAATTTTATTATTTTTTAAATAAGAAATATGTGCACAGTACTTACACAGCAAAGCATAGAAATTATGTTTTCGAAATGATTTTTCATTTTGTCATAATGCGACGACAATTTTTTATGTTCATATATATGAACAACATATATATATATATATATAGGTACTTACAATATAATAACGCATAATATTTAACAATAAATAACATGAATCTGGCATACGAGTACATACATATTATATTCGTACACATAAGCCACATATAATTTTTTGTTCAACAACATAAAATTTGTGTTCGTTACGAAAATAGCAGCTTTTCGATTGCATCTTTTAGGAATTATTGCATTTGCATATATAATATATAAATGGATGTATGTCAGGTTATAACGGTTTTTAGAATTTTACAAATTGTATACTTGCGTTGTCGTGTATACAATTCTATAGTTTAGATTCTTCTCAGAAAACTGTTGCATATAATTAAAAATTGAATTTAGATCTTAAACATACACTTAATATGAATGTGGATTATATTCCATAATTCACAACCCATTGTGGAAGTTATTTAATTTGATTATTGAGTTGTAAAGACATATATATGCCCGACATTGAAATGAGTGTTGTTGATATGGTATACTGACATATAATTCTCCAGTGATGAATCAAATAATGCAAGAGTAAATGAAACTCGCTGAGTATATTTGAGAACTCCTTGGTTCTATCGTCGGTACTAAGATTAGGTGATGAAGGAAGATTTGTTATGATGTTTACATAGTTGCAGGGTACGAACAGTGAGATGAATGCATAAGTAATGAAAATATAGAGTAGATTACACTTTTCCTTAACATTACTTCAGAACACGAGGACCAAAAGGAAGCACAACTATTGCTGAGTTTACATACCTATACAAAACGTGACAGAATAAATGGGATTAGGGCCGGATGAAATTCCGTTTAAAGCATGGTGCGTACTTGATACGGAAAAGTCACTTAACGATGAAGGGTAATTGCTAAAACCACGGTTGGACCGAGGAATTTTAACTTTATAGTAAGATAAAATTGTAAGCAATGAGTAGATGGTAGTAAATATATCGTGTTTATATACATAAAGATTTTAAGGTACACTAGTTGAAAGTCTACACGAAAAACATATGATAAGCTGGCTAAAATTAAAATGCAAATCTCTTCAAACAAATACCCATATCGTTGCCGCTATGAAAAGCTAAAAGACTGAAATGAAGTTTAAACGAAAAATAGTAATCGAACTGTTACCAGTCGTACTGATCAACCCAATATTTCAAAAGCATTTGTATGTGGTGAATAATTTTGTTAATGCATGGGTTAAAGTTGTTTTTTCCAGTCACTCAGGCTCAATTGGCCCATTGTGACATATCTTACCAGGAGAGCACTCTCAGTCCCGGAATCTGTTTGTTCTTCTCATGAAGTCCAGGATATTCGGTATCCTCAAGGTCATCAATTGGTCCTCAAATAGGAATTTTGAGCCGAAACAGTGCAGTTTATGGGAAGAGTATATGAAGAAAATGAGCACAAAAAGTGCTCAACAGTTTCTTCCTCCCCGTCTCCACACTGTTCGCAGAAAAAGGTGTTATGAATTTTCATTCGAAACATATGACTATACAGGGAGCAGTGCCCCGTGAGAATGCACAGCAAGATCCTTAAAGTGCGTCTATCATAGTTTAAGAAAGACTGGAATCTTTGCTGGTTTACTGATCCAAAGAAGATTTTGGATAAACGACAAGAGATGAGATTATCCTATCTCTTTTGGTGCAGATCTCCAAAGTGATAATCAATTTCTTGTTTAAGAGAAAATGACGTCACTCCTAAAGCGGGCTCAGGTCCCACAAAGGTGGATGTCGCACCCAATCGGGCCAATTTATCGGCCAAAATATTCCCATTCCCAGCACCAGCTAGATATCGGCATACTGATCCGTCGGTAAAGATTAACATATCGTTGCCGGAGGAGTAGGATGGGCTGTTACAGTCCTATATGTGATTTCCAGTAATAGTTACATGAAATAATTTCCCGAAAGACGTGCTTCGTCACCATAATGTCTGAGGGCATGTGGGCAGTTATGTGCCGGCCTACCTCTCTCCAAATTTGACAGTGCCCCGAATACCAAATAAATTGTCTTTGTACTGTAGGCGAGCGGCTGTTTGCGCTGCACATCTTCTGATCCAAGGTTAAAGTTAAGTGCATTATAAAAAATTTATTGCAGAACAATTTGTTCTAGATGGGCTTTAGTTTGCCAAGTTAACCAAATCGAACTAGTATCTAAGCTTACAGCAGAAATAGAAGGACATTTGGTTTTTGAGTCAGACCGGAACGTTTTAAAATACTAACACTAATAATATTTTAATATGTAAATTCAAAAATAAATACACACGTGATATTTGAGAGATTAAAACTGACTGAAATCGTTATAGTTGAGCAGTTTTTATGTTTTAGATTCCAAAACACTACATTTAATTTCAAATCTTACAAACGAATTGGATCAATAACAAAAGTTGCTTAAATACCTTTACGGATTTGTCGTTTAAGAGGATAAATTCGATTTGGATGATCGTCTAATTTTTCGTGTAGTTATGCATATAAATTGCTCCTAATGTAGTTAAAAATTCACAGTAGAACCAATTTTTTTAAATTGGGCATATATTATGTCGAGATATTTTCGAATTTTAATTTTATAATATAAATGTATTATACTTTCAGTTTAAATTGAAACATCATTGTCACGTTCATATACTCAGACTGTATACTAAGTAGGAAATATGTATTCATACTTATCATCTGTTTTTTGGTATCCCCTGACCAAATCCCATGACAAACCATAAAACATTGTGTTTTTACAAAATTCAGAAGACCTCACATGCGAACCCAAATATATCCAAAATTGTTTAAATTTCAAAGTCAGTTTACATCATCACACACCGTAATGTAGTTTTGTTAATTTGACCGCAATCATGTTTCATGATTTTTTATACCAAAGTGATTTATGATATAAAAAGCAGAAAACCAAATAACAACAAACCTTAAAATTGATTACAGTGACTTACAATAATTTAATCGACTGGAGTGTTGTGATATCATCATGTCAAACCTTAGTTTAGGGATAGTTGAGAGATACGCTCAAACGAAAAATTGGCCTACTACTGTGCATTATTAGATTAGCATAAATTATATGTATTATAGCCATATAGCAACTTAATTACTTCTTTCGAACTATAAATACATAAAAGCATAAACCATAACCGCACACATATTCGGAATGTTTATAAATGTATATACATAAAATATCAAAAAGGTTTATTTTTGTATACAATACGTTTGGTTGGGATATACGATTACGAACATATTACATCAAACAGACGCATGTTTCACGGTTAATCACATTTCTGTTGAAGAAAAATGTGTAAAAAATTTTAGTTTCTTTCACATAAAATTCAAATTAAATTAAAAAGAAATCAGCAAAATGTCAAAATTAATTTTATTTAATAATTTTTTTATGAACAAAAAAACTATTTTTATCGTAATACACAAAAGAAAATGTCTAAATGTTTTGAAAATGTTTGAAAAGCGAACGAATTGCATAAACTCGGTTGATTGGTTTGTAGTCAAACGAAATTAATACGACAAACATGTTGATGGTTCAGTTTTATGTTCACAATATTGTTTTCCGCAACCTAAGGATTGTACAACAAAGATTTAGTGCATTGCAAAGTCTAATTTTCCGATTAGATCAGTACATTAAACCTCTAACAACACTGGAGATGCGTTTTTGGAAATAATGCGTAATAGAAAATAGCACTAAAGGAGGCAAGAAATATACTGAATTAAGGGGTTATGTTATTGTTTGCCAAATACAGTCATTTTTAATTTAAGATAAATCCATAATTAGATCAAACCCCACATCATGAAAAAAATTTGGTTCCAAACACCTCACATGCAATTAATTATTTTAAACTTTATTCCGGGTTTCAATAGTCTTCACTTAGTTAAGTAAAGTCGGAGGTAAAAATATAACTTCCACAGGTAAGAGTCTTGCAAGTTTAGATAAAATTTGATTGGATGTGCTTTAAAATTCAGGTTCTTATTCTGTCAATAAACTTAAACTATGTTGGGCAGAAATAATTTACAACCATTTGCTAAAAACTGGTAGCTGTCATCCAAGTTTCACGATTAGACATCAAAATCATTGGCCAATTATCCTTAGAATTTCATAACTTTTTTTGGATTAGATAAAGGAGAGTACAAAATTAGGCAAAAGTATAATTATAGGACAAAATGTAAAAGTGTAAAGACATATTGGAGATATTGAGACAGATTGGAGATATCTGTAAGGACAGATTGGAGATATTGAGCTAGAGCTGACAGCATATCAGTATTATTAAAGACTTCAAAAGCTGGAGACATTGCATCTATTCTTTTAACGCCAATATTGATAATACTGATACCAGGAAAGCAGAAAATAATACCGAGATAAATTAGGTAAATTTCCATTGTCTAGTCTATAGAAATAATATATTAATATCTTAAACTTCAACCGTTCTCAATCTGTGATAAAAGTTTGATATGATTTAAGTTATATCTGCTTCAGGTAGTCGCTTATGATATAGTTGAAATTATTTTTATCAATTATAGTAATACTATATAGTAGAAATCTGTATGACGGTGTTCAATTCTTAAATCGAATGTTCAGTGACATGTCACGATATTTACATTTTATAATCATAAAGGTATATAACAATGTGTCTAACCGACATATTACTAATTACATCAAATTCTGCGTGTAAAAGGTTTATAAGAAAATGATTATCAAAAATATCAATCATACCCAATAAACTGTTCTATGTGGTTTTTGAATTAAAAGGAGCTTTTTTTATGAACATATTTTTGTATAACATCATCGTTTTTCAATTGCACCTCTGCAATAATTATTCTCATGTAATTTCGTAATTTATTGTTCTTTGTATATACATCTCAAACATTGACACCGACTCCTAACCTACTTTCCGATTCCTTTTAAAATTATCTTCATCCTTGTCATGTTATTGTTACAGTACTTTAGCGTAATTATTCGCCTACAAACATTTTTATAATTCAACATTCCTTTTGCAGATAATACATAATTACCAGCAAGACTGGATGTTTACCTTCAATACCATGGAAGTTAAATGCTGTAAAAAAATCACAGGAGATTCCACTCAAAGATCTATCCTCGACCCTAATCTATGAAATGTGGCTTGTGATGTAAATATAATTCGCATGGAATTACAAGACACTTTTTTGGTACGGTACGCAGCTGGTTTTATTCACATGAGATGCAGACGATGCACAAGCAAAACAATTTGAAAAAAAAAAACAGTTCTTGACTTAATGATTATGGTTTGATCCTGACTCTTTGGCTCAGTAAGCTAATGGCAAATATCGAAGGTCCAGAAGTTTAAGGATTGAGAAGTACTGAAAAAAGTTGGCAACGTTATTTAAGACTATAATTGATCAGTATTGGAAGAAAACAAGCGAAATGAAACTCCAAAAATGATCGACGTTGTAGAAAGAAATCGAACAGCGAGGGAATATATCGCGCTATACTAGAAAAAAGAAGCGAATCTGAAACATCAAAATTGATCGGCTTTGTAGAAGGAAATCAAACAGCAGAATATACTAGCAGAAAAGATGGAAAATTAAAACCCGTACAAAATGGACGAAAATACTTATAAGTTACCTCTCTGGATGGACATAGAGAAAACATGGGGAGTTCAATTATTTCTGCCACAATTTCTTACAGGCCATGCGTATTTCCATAAACATCTTTTCACCACCAAAAAAAGTCGAAAACTCAACTTTCTACGTGCAAGTGGTGAGATAAAGTGAGAGATGAAGTAAGGAAAGAGTTTGGTCTTATAACCGAATCTTAAAAGTTATGATCGAAAGAATAACGTACTGAGTCAAACAGTTCATAGAAATGGTCTCAAAAACTGACTGGGACAATCAATTTCCAGAAGAATATAAAACAACCACATTACCCAGAAGTATAGTTCAGGGATGAACTATAGTGATTGAATTGTGGAGGGTTTTAGTGGGTGCCAGGACAGTAAACGGTCCTTACCGCGTCTCAACTAAGACCTTATGAATGATACAGTAATTTAGAAAAAATGTTACAGTTATTTAGTATTAGAATTAATTAAATTCTTGAGCGTATTTTGGTAATTGATGGTATCCAGTATTGGGCGATTAAATTACACGATGTAGTTTACACAGATATTTACATGTAATTTACATGTAAATTACACAAGTTATTTTTTACATTACGTAATGTTAATAACGACTTTTTCATGATTAGGGCGCTATCTATTATATAATTTAATAACTAATAACTTTTGAATAAAAATTTTGAGTTTCATGGTGGTTTCTGATGAATTCGACTTGTAATAAACATCTTCCGATATATTAAACTATATATCTATATAGATTTTTTGGTGGTGGAAAAATATTAACTTATCGAGATGTTGATGACATTTACTCGACTGTTTGACATCTACGAAGAAACCATGTAAAATGCTATAATTTGATAACGATTACACTATAAAAAATAATATCTTTCTCATATGTAGATAAACTAAACCTAAAGATGTCAGTAATCGTTTTTAGAGCTTGTTTAAGAAAAACACAGATGGCAGTGTAGATCGATAAATGAACTTTGCCTAGAATTTGTAGATAAATAAACGTCTAAAATAATTATGATTAACCGTCTAAATGAACGGATTGATTGATATTTATGATGTGTTCAACCCTTATAAACAAATATTTCCTACATCTATACACTATTTCCAGTTATTTTTCAGAGTTTTCACGTTTTTTACATATTTTATGTAAATTACACGTTTTTAACTATAATTTAGGTTATTTACATAAAAATGTGAATAACGTTTTTTACATGTAAAATGCCCATTACTATTTCGCACTGTGGACGTGTAAATTACGCGAGTTTTTACATGTTAAAAACGTGTGATTTACAAACGGTTATCAAAAAAAACCGACGCGCCATCTTTTATATTAAATCTAACTGTACCTAAAACACCATCTGTAAAAAATCTTCTTACTTAATTTGTGAAATAATTAACTGTGTAGAATTGTTTTCGACCACATACTGATGTCACAAAAATTTAAGATTTAGATTAAAATTATTAAAATGTTAATTTCGTTACAGAACCTTTTAACTGGCATATTTTAAAATAGATGGCACTGCGAATGCTGTTATCTTCGATTTTACATATTTTACAAAAATAAATGTAAAAACCATTTTTACATGTAAAATCCCAACAGTGTGATATTGTAAAACATTAAACTAACCCAAGTAACAGTCTGTTTTCGATATCGGCATGAATTACCGAATGTGGTTTTGTGGTAACGTATAAATTATACAATGTAGATAATTGTATGAAAGATGATAGTAAATTTCATCTGTATATCCGCTCTATCTGAGTTAGCCCTAAACAGTGCACCATATAAATATTTTATAATTTCCAAAACTCGACAGTAATTTTGTCATACACAAATATTAAATATTTAATTATGACAATCTCCTCCATATATCTATAAATGTACACATAACTATGTACACATCGAATGTTTATTATCCAAAATCAAATAAATAATTCATGTTGATCTAAATTCTAAACATTATCGAAACAAATTTAACATTGTCACGAGTTTTATAGTGTTGTACTTATAATATTTATAATTATAAATTACAAAATAATAAAATAACTTACAATATGCATTTAAGTTATACATTGAATAATTGAAAATGTGTTAAACTATTCAATTAAATCTCTGCATTGCGTTTATATAAATATTAATTTTAATAATTTAGTAATTTTTAAAATGTAATTTTTATGTACTAAAATTGTGTACATGGAGACATTAAATTAGTAATTAATTTACCATAAAAATATATCTTTATGTATCAGTAGACATGATCAATAGATTTTTATATTTCATGCAATTAAAATGTTTTTATTTTCTAATGTACAATTTAATTATGTATGTATACATTTTTGTATGAAACTAAATAATATTTTTAAAAAAAAAACTCATCACATTATATTATAAACTACGGTTTATTATGAATGTCGGTTGGGCGATAAATCAAAAGCATATAAAAATCTGTATCATATTACAAAACGCAACAGAACTACCTACATTCTACAAAATCATCACATTCTGTAACTGAACTACTTGAATTCATGCAACTTTATAACAATTTTACGCTATCAATAACGTAACATTATGCTTTGTTATACTACTTTGGTGGTATTCTAAATCTTATCGCAATGTTATACTGCCACTTGATGTAGATCGTTTCAACATCAACCCTCCGCGCATTTCAGGTTTAATAGTTTTCTTTATACTTGTTATTATATGTGCTCTACACCAATTCTAGTTGATTTGAAATGTAAAATTAATTTTCTATATTATATGCAAATGTATATGTACAATATAATTGATAATGCAATTATAATTTGTAATCATAAATATGTAATGTTTTCTTAGTATGCATTTAATACGTTTCGATTCGATTTGTGTTATGACAGTTCGGACGAAAGGAGATACTGCATAGCGTATGAAATCAAATTTGCCACGTTCTCTAACTGAAAATATAACAATTCCGGAAAACTACTTTTTTCCGGTC
Source organism: Tipula lateralis (assembly GCA_963932295.1). Taxonomy (NCBI): domain Eukaryota; kingdom Metazoa; phylum Arthropoda; class Insecta; order Diptera; family Tipulidae; genus Tipula; species Tipula lateralis. The sequence continues at coordinate 198,708,289 of OZ010736.1, forward strand.
AACACACATTTGATCGAATGATAGAGTTTAAATTAAATGTTATGGAAATATTTTTGAGCATTTATTATGTGTGGTAGAATAATTGATTTTATTCGTTTAATTCTTTTGGTACTAAAAATTTATTCCATTTTATTTGGAGGACGTTTCCAAGGTCATATACCTTACGCAACTTTTCGCCAAACGGAGAATCGAGTCATAGGATAATTCCGGGTTTTTATTTGAAATTTCGATTGGAAGAAGCTCATGTAACAAAATCAGATTTACTTTAATTTTTAATTTATTTTAATTTAAGCTTCGATTTTGATCTTAACTGGTGTTTTGCAATAATAAATAGGATGTCTTGTCCAGAGTATTATAAAACTATTAATTTGAAAAGATAACTCTAACTTAAAACAAAAAATATTGATTAGTTGAGATCCGGATATATTGCCAGACTCAAAATTTTCTGTGGATAACAAGCATATCGTGAGTTTAAGTTATGACAAATTATCTTGTTATTATTTTTGAACAGTGATTCAATTTTGAATAGCCTCATTAGCATGCAGAAAGCTCAAATTTAAATTTCGAAAAAATTAATTTATGTGAAATGCAATCGGCTGTATACTAAAAGGAATATTTTGTATCCTCGTATATACAGCAGGTAAAATGTTCGCATTCAAAAACTGTTGAGAACAACAGTGCCGTTGACGGTTTTGAAAAAATTAAGGAATTCGAGGTCTTTTCCGAACAGCTATCAGATCAAGTCATTGCTGTAATGGTTTGAGTCCTGGACAACAAAGAAATCCAGACATTTATCATACGCATATATTGGATTCCTAGGACTCATAACTCTCATACCGAAATATGTTTAAAATTCGTTTGCCTGACGTGTTAAAAAAGATCTAAATTATACATGTATACATATTTATATATTTGCTATTACCAATAATAGTTTCGTTTCAGTTAGTTTTTTTTTTAGCTTCACCAGTAAACATACAAATTTTTATTTCAATGTTTATATATTCATTCGTTAAAAAATAAAAACAAATAACATCTCACAAATATTATTTATTATTTAATTTAAAATTTAATTTATTTGAAATAAAAAATACGTTTTTAAAAGACTTTTATATATTCAAGACAAAAACCAAACAGAAAAATCCATAAATCGTTCAAAATTCAACAGGAACACAAAACACCTCAAGTTATATTCTTGTGTATATATGTGTCTTAATAAAACCATAAAATTTCTGCGGGTGATCAAAATAATGTGCGGAGGATGGATATGATGCTGTTTTTATGTTGTTGTTCTTGTCGTACAAATATGTATCCTATATATAACATATGTAATAATTTGACAAACAAAATATTAACAGATAATAAGGGGTATTATTGAGGCCTTGTATACAGGTTAGATGGTATCACTTTCACAACCGATTATCAGGATTTCAATCAAACATTCCATCTCATACATACAAATAGGTATATGTGATACACCTATCCATGTAAACATTAGACATAACTTTCAAATCCAATCGATTGATAAATAAATCATTTCTCGTATATACGAAAAAGGGTTTTCTAAACAACAACCACAAGTTTTAACTAAAATTGATGATTCTAAAATATTGAACAGATGCTCTATTTGTCAAATAGTTTTTGTGTATTTTGTATACAAACACACAAAAAAAATTATATAAATTCATGTTGAACCAGCAAAAACTACTCAATCGTCTGTGTATATACACTATATATGTACTCGTATGTACTATGAGATATCAATCAATCAAAATATTTTGACTTAAATAAAGAAATCATTTATTGTCTAGTTATGTACGGTTGAAGTTTTCAGATGGCGATTTTACATCTTGAACATAAAATAGAAATACCAAAATGTGTGCACATATAAAGAAATCTTAATTGAATTTAAGAAGGATTAGAGTGTGAGGTCCGATAAATGTTTAGTACATATATACACAAAAAGACCGCACACGGTATTGATTTGAATAGCGATGGGTTTGCAGCACGTGTTGAATTAGTATGCAGAATTTGTTCGGCTTTTAACAATAACCTACCTATATTTGTATATATACCGCCTTACTCATAAACAAGAAAATGAAAATGGTATTACCATAGCAACTCATATAAATGAACTCTTGCAATTACCTATGTTTTATTATAGAAAATTTATGTATTTTAAAATATTGAATTAATAAAAATAGCTCATATATGTTAGTGTTTCTGTATAATGATTGGTCAGCAAATATGTCGGTTAATTGCTTAAATTTCACAACTATTAGAAGAGCAATGTAAGCAGTTTTCGATATAGCAGGTCAGCTAAACCAAATTGTAAATGATAAAACCCAACTTCCATTGTATGTACAGAAATTCTGAATATGTTTTTCTCTGATCTGGATTTTTCTTACAAAACAGTCTTTAATATTCAATAAGATGGTATATGTACAACAAATGTATAAAATGGAGTTATTTGTGTAGATAAGTAAATTGCAATCGATTTAAAATCCTGATAACATATAAGAACAAAAATTATAGCCTTATTTGGTCATTACTCTTAGGAAATATTTAAATCGAAACTCTAAGTCTTATCGATCAAAAGGATTTTCCAATAAGAGGATTCATTTTGAATTTTAGAAAAACTAGTATTTTTTAATAAAAATCAATGAATGGTTAACATTTGAAAACGATATCAGTCAAATGGCCACCTACGCTTGCAGCACTACGTCACCATGTATTTTCATAAAATTTTGTATGACCAATTCGCACATTTGCGGCTGTATGTTCGGCTTTAAGGTCATGAATCTTTATAACCTCACGAATTCCATCTTTAAAGTCTTAAATCGATTGTAGAGCATTGCCATATACCATAATCTTCTCGAGACTTTTCTTGCAAATTTGCGATTGTTTCATTGCTTGGCCTGTAGAGCCGTCTTGAATAAAATAAACGTCGTCCACATCAATATCTTTTAATTCCGGCCATAAAAAATCATTAATCATAGCAATTCATTCACCGTAACAGTTTAAGCAGTCTCATTTTCGATAAAGTAAAGTCTAATCACATCGCCAGCCCTAAAACCACAACAAACAGTAACACATTGAGAATGGAGAGGCTTTTTAACAATCATTCTTGGATTTTCTGGGCCCCAATCTGTGACACTTGTTCTTATTAACGTACCCTTTGAATTGGACCTAATCACGAAAGATGATTTTTCAACGAATATCCGGATCATTTTGATGCATTTGAATATATAATCAACGAAGATACGACGTTCATGGTGATCGACCGGCTTTAGTTCTTGTTTAACTGTTTTTTAAAAGCCTAAGAACCTTAGTCAAAATACAGTGAAATGTATGGAATGCCTAATTCGAAAGATTGACGAGGAATCGACATACCTGTTGTTCTTTAGCGACACACAAGGTTTTGATTTTTCACTCACTTGTCCCAACAGCTCAAATTTTTCCACCAGTTTTACCAGTTCCGGCCGAATATGTGCTCTACGAGGCCCAAAAAGTGCTTACTTTTGCGAAATGTTCACCATTTTTGTAGTTTATTTTGTAGTTATGACCATTTTATAGTAATGGCGTAGCTTTATCTTGTCAAATGACAAAAGATGATAGCTTTAAACCTGACAGCTGCCCAAATAGTAGGCTCTTATTATTCTCCCTTTATAATCTAGAAACTGTCAGAACGGTCATTTTTAACCATTGTTATGGTAACAATTTAATTACTATTCATATACATTGCATAATGTCGTTTTGATCTATTGTATATCAAACATGTTTCCTCAACTACCTATTTATTTAGTTATTACAATAATTTTGTATTTATTAAAACTCCAATTTGAGCTTTTAGCTCATTCATATTGGAGTTACAACTTATCCATTGGTAATATCATTTTAAAAACGTTATTGTGAATTGCCATTTAATGATATTTTATATTTCAGATTAAAAAGCCATGCCGATGACATCATCCAGATCTACTTCATAAGAGATACCAGAATTCTACTAGGCAATAATGCAGTTCAACAAAAAACATTTGAGTAATGTTTTTCAATAAAAAATACGTCTACTTGACACAAATATCAAAGCAGTTATTCAAATCTAATTTCAAATAAAATTAATAAAACTCAAGTTGACCACAGCAAATGATGACTTCAACAACAGATCCTAAAAGTACAATTCTTAAACGTTTGAAGATGGATGTGGTGCGTAGACGTCATGATTACCAAGACTCAATTATTTAAAAATTCTTCTGTATACTTACCCTTCAAACTATAGGAAATTTGCTTCATATATGGAACTCGGTTTTGTGTCAAAAAAAAAAACTTTAGCGAACCTTAGCAGATTCCTAAAGCATATGGTATTTTTATCCGTCAGATCTGATATGACTATCGAAACATTAACCTTACAACAAAACATGTACTCGATATTAAAACTAAGGGATTCTGAACTAAGGGAAACTATCGAATTCTGTGTTTCACCAAGCTTGTTGGATCTTTGGTTAATAAAGCTAAACGGTGGAATATTTTTTTCTTTCTGATGTAAAATTTAAGTAATTGTTTCTGCATATTATAGTATTAATGTAATACTGTCTATTTTATTGGTCATTTTTTATTAAATACATGTGATAATGGTAATATATACACAAACCTTCACGATGGGTAAAGTATGTGTGGCGGTAAAACTTTTGATCCAATTTAATTGCTTTCATATATATGTAAATACACGTGCGTTTATATATCACCTTTCGGTTGATTTAACTATAGATCTTTAATCTAAAAATGGCACAGTAATTAAATAAAATTTACGAATGAGGAAACAAATGTTAATACCTGTTGCACGACAGCCGCTTGATATAAATAATTTTCGCGAAAATTTCCTGTTGCGTTTTATTTCGGTTCAAGACATAATCTTTCAAATCCTCTTCAACATAAAATTATTAACCAAAAGCATAGCTTATATGGTATACGTACAAACACACATATATACACATTCATTTCATTTTATATTTTTGTGTCTTTCATAATTGCCACTTTTGATATCAAAACAATAATTATATTAATTGTAAGGTATACAAACGTAAGCCAGTCAGCCTATAAAGATAAAAATATGTGCACATTACAAATGTATATATAAAGTTATAGTTGTTCGTATCTTGTATGTCTGAAAAAATATTCGTTATTTTGTAAAAACTTGATAAATTTAAAACGTAGATATAACTTCCATGTTTAATTTTTATTCTTATACACACACTTCTTTCATCTTTCATTGCCATTTTGTATTATAAAAGTAACACAGTAAGTCATGATCTCCTGAATTTCCAATAAGTTTTTACAAATACGAGTATAAACAACATTTAGAATACCAGTGTTTACATGTATATCCAACATTCAACGATTTTCAAATCTTGAAATTTTTCCACTTTTTGCAATTTATATGTAAATGTAATTATGGAGATGTAATATACTCATATACCTTTCAATGGCTGAATAATTGCACATATCTTAATTATTTAATTAGTTACTACATACACCGTATGCTGTAATTTAGTTGACAAATCATCTTTGAACTACACAGATTTCATTTACAGATAACTTTGACATACATGATAAATGCTATAGGTACGAGTGGTTTTAACCTATTGTGTACAAGTTTAATATATTATCGGGTTGTGCAATGAATTGAGGTGTAAGACTCGCCCCACTCAATCATATAGTATTTTTTTATAATTAACTGACCGCAGTATAATTTCACCTCGTAATTATTACAGTATTGTATCAATCATTGAATCCACAAATTGAGTTTTTGCTTTCACTCACATATCTTAAACGACCTTAAGGTTTTTATCTTTTAATTTGTAAAACTATACATTATATTTGCAAAGTTTTCAATTAAAGATTTAAACTTAGCCAATAGCTTACCAGACAGACTTTCAATGGAATATTATAAACAAATCGAATCTTATATTAAACAAGGTCATTTTAAATAGGTCTGTCTTCGTTTTAATCATTGTTAGAATCAATATTCGAGTAGAAATTCAAGTAGTTTGAAGTAACAGTGTCAGTTAGTTGTATTAATTAAAACTATAAAACGTTAAAGCGTACCAACAATTGTAAGTTCATAAGATCAACGACGAGTTAAACTGAAAAAAATAATAAACGATTTTTGCCATTTCAACATTCGAAGTAAACCAATTTTGATCGCGGTCTAGCTTTTTACATACTGAAAGTTCAAACTTTAAGTTCTGGAAGTTGAATTTTTAAGTTCTAAATCACCTTGTATGTATAGACTCAATCATGTTAATACGAGTATGAAGGCTTAAATCATTCGAATCAGACCATAACTCATAAAATGGCACAACAAAATACATTAAGTAATACTTTACCTATAATATACTCAATAAATGATTATTTAAAACTTTTAAAACGTTTTACTATTTGTCGATATATAACTCGAAGGATTTGCGAAACTATTATATCAACAAGAACTTGGAAATACGTATCAAATATATCAAACATGAACTTGATTTGACTCCTTCATTCATAAAAAGAAGCGTTACTCTCTTTTATTAGAATTTTAATATATAATTGAACAGTATCCAATAAATAAGATACCAATTTTAATTTATGGCTGTGACGATTTTTCATCATAACATTATTGCATTAGCAAAATCTGTCTATCAAATAGTGCTATAATAAAATCTCTATATATATATAATAAAATTTAATGGACGGTACGCCACCAACTTTACGGCCAGATAGAGTTTGCTTTAAAGAACTGAACTAATACAATTTTTCATTAAAAATTAAAAAATTAATTAAGATTAAATTAAAAAAAAAACACACGAATGCAAGATAGTGTTGTCACCATACTATAGGTTTTGATCCACATTCTTTACTTCTTCTTTCCGAACTTGAAGGAATCCTCCAGTCAGAACAAATTTTTATAGACAATTTTGACCATCGGCTCTTTAAAATCATAGCATTCTTAACTGAAAAGAAATCTTTGTTGGATAATGGGTAAATTAGTAGTATGACAACGATTAAAGCATATTAAAACCGCCCAGGTGGCAGTGGTTAAAGCTGCGGCAGTTGGAGCGGGAGGTACCGGGTTCGAATCCCGATAGGGGCAGGATGAAAAAGGGATTTTTCACCATCTGATTACGATCGGTGGTGTTAATGAACACATCTATGACCCCCTGTTGAAGTGCAGAAGTCATGGGCCGACCCCTTCCATGTCAGTACTATAGGCTGACATGGAGCTATGCAATGCGCAGATGGTTCTACGAAAATCGGACCTATAGCCGTATGTCCTCGATTTGGCCGTTAAGGCGTTAAGTAGGACGTAACTAAGCGAACTGCGAAAGAGCTGGGAGAGCCTTGAGCCCATAAAAAAGATAGCATAGAATAAAATATATATAAAAAAAAGCATATTAAGAGATCTTTAAATAGAATCAAGATTAACATCCAAATGGTTTGTTGAAAGCGAATCTGACTGATTGGTGACTTAATAATAAGTATATGAATGTTATACGTTAATATTAAAAATGAAATTTATTTCCTAAATAAGTGATCTGTATAATGTCATTTGTATTCTATAAATACCCACAAACATTTATAATCTTTAACCAGAAACATAATCTTATTAAACCATTTCTATATTTATCTCATTCTTACAATTCAATATCCCATATAAAGATCACACTTAAAAAGTTTAAATCATTACGGAAACTATCGTAAATGTCATAACACAATACAATAAACAAAACACGACAGACTTAGGAGATCGTATTAAAACAATATTTTGGTTCCGGCTGATTAAAATCATATTTTTTTGTAATGAAAATATTTATCCAAATACTCTATACAGTTTCAAAGAGTCATAAATTTTGTGAACGTTTTCTAAACTTCTTATAATGAGCACACAGTACAAAAAATTACGATGTTACGGTTAAAAAGGCGGCACAAATTTTTAAAACCTATTGTCTCCATATATGTGAGTATATATGCAGTCGTCGCACGGCATATCGACATTTCGAAGGATATATTTACCATTTCTATTGTGTCGATCTAGTTTTTGTGTTAAGGTTTTGTTGGTGAAATTCTATATTTCGGCTTTAAAGTGTGTGCAAAATGCAATTTTATCTAAAACGATAAAAATCTCGATATGTGTTTTGATTTTATTGAACACCAAAACTAATCAATTTTTAATGGCAATATCAACAGAATTTGATGTTTTAATTTTTTTTTCGGTTTTTGGTTCTAAATCAGTATGTGGTAGAAATTACACATTTGGCTATATACCGACGATATTATACTATATATGGAGTCAAATTGTCATATTTCAAGTCACATTAAAATACGATCAACACTTGAATAATCGTTAAAATCCTGTTCTAAAATACACAATAAAATTAATATTTCATATAACCTGGCCATACGAAACAATCCATTATAATTTCGACTTTCTATATACATATATACATTGGGTTTATATACACACACAACACATTATAAATTCGATGTGAAAATCAAAACCTAAACGAGCGACAAGCAGTCGAAATAAAAAAAATCATAGAAATTTAAAAACTCGACACATCATTCAACGAATTTATATGTATCATCCAAAAGTGACAATTTAACAAAATTTACGACATTTTGTGTGTACATACAATATACATACTCGTAGCACGATATATAACGAGATGAGACTTTTCAAAAAATTCCTTTACACATATCCAACGTATTCAACAAAACACATAGACACACATCATGTATATTATACGAAACATTCATTGTTTAGGATTAATCCCTTTCATTTATAATATGTGTATATCTGTATGACGAACTCAAAACCAAAACCAAACCAAAAAATTTAAATATTTCATATACAGTATCGCTTGTTTACCTATCAACCATGCTGACATATTATATTCTTTCCCTGCGGTTTTCATCTCCCTTATATACAAACTCACATTTAATCCCTCATTTGCATCCAACTATATATATGTATATACAAAATCCTTAAATACACAGCAAATAATATAATATTTAAGGACGAATTTGGTTGCACATTTCGGTTTTACATAATATGCAAATTAGATGTATCTCCTAGAAATAATAACATTTGCCACCATTTTCGTATACATCATTTCAATAAAAGTTAAATTTGTTTTGGTGTAATTCCATTTTGAATATTTAGTTGAACGAGAAAACCTTTCCAATATATCCTATACCCTTTAGTTCGGTTGATTCAAGGTAACTCGATATATATACATATATTTATGTACTCCACCGCATAATTAGTTATAATTCCAGAAGTTGTTATCTTCACGTAAAATCAAAAAACATTTGATCATGTATTAATCATCTCATGATGGCGCTCCATGACTCCCTCCCCATATCTAGATCACATAAAATAAGATTTTTGATAAACTCGACTATAATATACAAGAATATATGTGAGTATCGTAATTATATGTAGCCGAACCACACAAATGACAGATAATTTATAATATTTTGTACACATATATAAAGAGATTTTGGTGATAAATCTCGTAATAATTATCTACATATACATATGTATACGGTTCAAAATAACTAAAAACGGTCTATTCTAAAATTAATAAACTAAGAGATATTTAAGATAAAAATGATACATCCATCAAAGAATTGTATTTCTTATTTATATGTTTCTTATATACTGTATGATTATATTGAGAATTAATAAACATTCCATAATCCTTATATACGACATGACAAAAACCAAACTGTAATATGGTAAAATCAAAATTGTGTACCCATTCGTAGCGCAAAATGCACCATGTTGTCATCAAGTGGGTGGTCAATTTACTGTATTTACATTTGGTATTCGATTTACAAGAGATCTGGAAATTTAACAACACACGAAACTCTTGTAAATTTTTATATAGTCGTTGTTCGTTTGAAGTGTGTTTGGGTTGTTGCTTGTTTTCTTCAATAACACTATATATACATATAATGAGCGCCAGCCACATTGTTTGTTTATTATATCTACAATGTCCCTCTCATTTTACAGATATATAGTTATTCTGTTTTCATACGCTGGACGGAAATAGGAAAAATCCAATATTAAGCCTATTCCCAATAACGTTATAAGGTAAAGCTAATTAGTACCAGGGTCGGAACTGATACGTGACACACCAATGAATACACCAATACACCAATCTTATCACGAATACTCTACTAAAGACTTGATGTGAGTTCTTTACAGTCTGAGTCAACGACATATATCTGGTGAATTACATATGTTTGCTCGAAATGTTTTCGATCTATTAATGTTCTATTGTGGTGTGAAGATCATTGTATTTGTGAACAAAGGCGAATTCGTATATGGTTATATGACCACCACACATCTTGCTCAAACAGACTTAAATAGAAGACGTAATGGTCAGCAATTTTATCTTCCTCAGGTTTTCATACTTTCTTCATTACATCCCATTAATCTAAATATTTTTTAAAGCATAAAACATAAAAATGATTACCTACAAGCTTTCCTTAGACGACGACAAAAGGTTCGATTTCTGCGCTTTAAAAAATTTAGAAATTAATATTTTGGAAAATTTTGTTATTTGACGTAAACATTTGGATAGAGTATAGACATAGTTTTATTTATTATTAAATAATTTATTTTATATTATAGTTTAATTTTTATTTTTAAACATCAAGTTTTAAATTCAATAAAGACACACAACAATTATCAAAAACACTCAACATCGATCTTAAATGAGAATTTTTGGACATCCGATGTTGGATATTTTGAATCGAATTACAATTTAAATTCATATTTTGAACTTAATCGTATTAATATCGAATGAAGATTGACAAATCACAAATGTGTTTAATTTTAGGAAATGAATAGCTATAGATATAATATGAATAGCTTAACTGGAAACTTTGGCGGAGCATAAACAGCAATGGCAATATTTTTAAATCAGTTCATCATCAATGTGGAAAGCTACAACTTTTACATGTTATAAATAAATCAGTATAGCTAGATTAGCACAAACAGTACCACAGTTGCACAAACCAGCAAAACTTTAACAATCTATGATTTATTTAAGTTTATGGATTATTACTTATAACAAATTATAAATTATACGAAAGATATAATCTGTTCATTTCAAAGGTATTGATTGTAATGTGATTAGCTAAATAGTATAAAATTATTTTTAGTTAGAAAATTAAAATGTATAAATTTAACTTAATTCGAACTATGGAACAACCGATATTAAATCAAATAATAAATAAAATCTCGAGGTTCTCAAAACAATTAAATGTGTTTAAACTATAGAAAAGATATGGAAATGGCTTCTGCGATCAAATGTGGTGCCACTGAAAGGGTGAATCGTCCAACCAATTGGTTGGCTAACTAATGTTGGCAATTATATATATTTATATAGATGAAATAATTGTATAGCTAAAACTGTTAACAAAATACAACATGCTTGAAAAAGTACTATAGACCAGTTTAAATATTAGCCGTATTTACAACGGTAGAGAATTTCATAGTTCGTTACAAATGCAAAACAATTTTAAACTACCTCAAGATTCAGCAGCTTTGATCTTTAATCAATATACGTAGATTGTAGATGTTATCAAAAAATTCAGAATTAATTTATTCTCAGAGGGCACATAAGCATTCAAATGTTCCCGAAGAAGTCCTGAAAGTAAAAGAAGATCTACGGAAATGGTTCAAGCTTCATAAACTATATACCACTTTATATGTCGAAAACGAACTACGTATAGTCCCCCGCTATATGACGCCCGCTTAACCGAAATTCGAAGTTACCGACCTGACTTATTGAAGATCAAAATTTCGGAACACGGAAGATAATTTTAAGATAATGACTATTTTAAGGCCTACTATACCTACGCCGCGTTTTTAGAAAAATATAATTGAAAGTATAGATGAACCAAACCAAGCGTCAAATTAAAGATTTTTGGAAGCAGTTTAATGTTAGAGATGCTGTGGGTAGCATATTGTAAAATCGTGAAATGAGACTAAGCAAAAGACTATGAATGATGTGTAGATAAAATTATGGCCCGAGTGCATGGATAAATTTCAATCTTCTCAGCCCATACAAGATATTACATTGGAAACTCAAAACGAAATTGTCGCTATTGCGCATTAGGTTGGAATCAATGAACTAGATACCATAACTCTTAGAATGTTCTGACGATGATATTTCCAATGACGAACTGTTGATGCTATTAGAAGAAACCACCGACGCGCAGCAGATAGAAAACTCTGCTCAATCAGAAAATGAAAAAATCTTCCATATTGTTGAATGTAGTGATCCAAACTACGTCGAAAGCTCGAATGAACAGTCCAGCTCAAGACGATCTCTGAATATTACGATTTGTCTTTATTTATTTGGTTTATTTAAAATGAATTTTGTGTTATATTGTAAAATATACATTACATGTTTTAGAAGTTTAGTTGTATAACGTAGTTTAAAAAACACATAATCTGATTATTAGTGTACTTTTATAGAAATATTGGATTGCTTTATCTGGTTCTTGGTTGGTTGCAACGCATCTGTTAGTTTCCAATAGCATCGCAATTCATAGCAGTTTTCTTTTATGGATTTTCGCCAATCGGCCCGTTTGTGAGGAACACATCCTGTACGTAAAGCGGAGGATCACTTTACATGGTTTTGTCAATCTGAATATAGAACGAGAGTTATACGATTAAATTGAATCTAGATGAGTGTGTATGTAACTTCAATTTGAATGATGGTATTTCTAGAAAGGAAGAACATATAATTAAGATCCTTCACAAGGATTGAATACAAGTTATCATTCCATTCCATACAATTATATTTTATGAATCAATTATTACTGTCAATATTAAGTTTAAATCATTTTGAACAAAATTTGGAATGATAAAAGTCAAACACTAACATCAATTAACCAGATAATCCAATTGCATATACTAAAACTGTTATTTAGTTTAGGAAATCTAAATAAATCTAACAGAATACTTAATAATTTGAAGAATGCACACTTCCGTAAATATATTTATAAATAAATAATTATAAATAATTGTTGAATAATAAAACAAAAATTGGATTATTTGAAGTAAATAAAGTAAAACTTTTCACTTATATTTTTATATTTGTATTTCAAATTCTTTTGAAGTTCGATTTATTCCATCTTGACCAGATAATGCGATACTATCTTTGAATTATATTCCACATTTTACTCGTTTGAACTCACAAGCACTCCGAATCTCTAAGTCCCAAATTATTTACATCGATCTGATTTAAAAATAAATACTAGCTATGTATAGAGACGGTTACCTCTATATGGCTATACCTATGGCATATATGCCATATATTATATTTGAAAAATTATATGCGACTTCAAATAACTCAAAATTAATAAAAATGGACACAAATAGATATTTTAATCCGTAATTCGACATGTCTATTAAAATTGTAGATATCCGAAATAGCTTTACCATTATTGAAACTATAGCTATACCATGAATTATCTTTCATTTATATTAACCTTTATTTTCTAACTAAGAATACAATTTGTAAAACAAAATAATTGTTGCGAGTCGCAATCCGCAAAGTTACATAATACTGTCGCTCTAAAAGTATTTCAGGACGCAATAATGGTTTTATCAGAATATACTAAATTTGAATATACAGTTATACGTTTTGTCTAAGAGTTAAGAAATGAACAAAATACTAAACTTAATTTATAAATCCGACGGAATCGCCAAAAACTCAATTAAGTTTGGCCCACACTCGATAATTAATGCTAGTTTGAGTTGCCGATATAGTATAATCAACATAGTAAATAATTGGTTAATCGCACACGATTAAAGCAAAAACCAGTTAAATAACTCATCCGCCGGTTTTCACTCACAATATCACCCAAAAATAAAATAAAACTTAAAATCCACATATTTCAAACTCACATCAAATAACAAAAAAAAATTCGAATCTGAAAATCAACAGACTCATTATATCTCTCATTAAGAACTTCACCAGCTAATTGAAACACATCCTCCTCGCCGTCTCATCATGATTTCAAAACGAAAACGTAGAAAATCACTCATTATACACAAAATATGTATAACAACAACAAAACATTATGCAATTTAAATTAGAAATTATGTTAGAAATTTAATCAATTATATTGTGTTATTATGTGCACTGCATATATATGAAAGTATATAGGATGTGAAAAGCATCATCACCCTGTATAATATATAATGTTTACCATGTGTATGAGATACCAAATAGAAATTTACTATGCGCTAAAATGAAATAAAACGATATTTCTCTAATTTACATGTGTGTGAAGTGTTATATACAATCGTGTATATATACATATATGTACAAAAGAACAACAACAATAGACGTTATGGTATATAACAGTTTTTTCGTGTTGAAAGGAACAGAATTTTCCAATTTTTTTTTTATTTGTATCACACCAGAAACCAACAAAAATTTATGTATTATATACTCTGTGTGTGTGTGTGTGTGTATATATTTTACTCCCGGGAACCCAATAAAAATGAATGCATATGCTGCCAATTAAATTTCCCCATTTTTTAGATCCGACATTTGTGCGTGTAGTGGTGAACATGTAGCATTAATTCTCATCCCAATTGCATGATGTGGATTTGAACGCCCCTTAAAGTTTTATTTTCATTTACGATTTCCACCGAATTTTTATGTAAACCAACCACTTAACTCCGCCCGATTCGGATTGTGCAGTACACAAAGAAACGTTCAAGGCGGAGCTTTAACAATTCGGTCGATCGTTCCGATTCGTAATAAACTTGTTATTTTCTTTTATGCTTTTTCATTCATTCATCCATTCATATACAAACTACACCAAAAAAAACTTGTGTGTCTCGTTTCGAAAACACATAGCAAACAACAAAAGCCTACACTTGAGAATAATAGAATTGAATTGGAAATTTTAGTTTGCAATTGTTTGCCTGAAGGCTCGCACGCAAAGTCGAATTTTTTTTATTTTGTATAGTAAAGTAATTTACTGGTCGGTTTGTTTTTGAAAACTAAAAGAAAATTTATTGAGTCTTGAGACTACTTGAAGACACATGATCGGTGATCGCGGGATTATTACATATTAAAAAATATTTTTATGTTCGCGTGTTATAATTATTTCGTTTACTATATATACAGTGAATTTATGTATCTATTTTAAAAGTGAAAAAAATTCTATTTATATTGAGTGAATTTTTGAGTGAAAAAAATATATTTTGATTTGTGTACAAAAAATGATGAATTCCATTGAAGGATATTACTTATGATAAAATTACAGTTTGCAAAATCGAATATCTAAGTGTTTTGTGAATTATAGAAATATATTGAGTTGTGATATAAATAAATATATAGAGCAAGAAAAAAATCGTATAGAATATAGTTTTGAAATAGTTGGTTAAGAAAATAATGTTATTGGGAACACAAAATCATTGTGGGGCCAACTTGGCTGCATCAAAAGGTGCCACTGATTTCTCAATAGCCGCCATAATGGCACGCGGTGGTTCGAGTCGTGAACCATCTGAACGGAGTATAAGTAAGTTTGAATTATGTATATAAATGCAGTTCAACATGTTTAAAAATTACGCTGCATATATGTAATATAAAATTTTAAAACCAATCCTCTCGAGATTAAAACAAATTGCCCAAAACTGCCAATAAAATATCAATTTTCAATTTTCCTGATTACAAATACATAAACATTATTTTAATTGATAAATTCAATTATATTTCCCAATCGATGTATAAAAAAAAAATATTGTTTATATCCGTCGGAATAAAAACTATATATTGTATATGTACTGGAATAATTTTATATATATTCCACAGGTCCACTCTCAGTCGATCGATTCCCCGAGGTAGACGATGATGTCGATGTTGATGTTGAACAATGTAGTGATTCAGAAGCGCCATCGCGTAACTCACGTACAGCATCAACATCGCTGGCATCGCCACCAAGTCCATCGGACGAGGATCGATTGTCTCCGGAACCAGCAACTGTAAGTAAAAAAGTAAATTTTCTCCACTAACTCGACAAATTAGACCCATACTTATATATCAAAATTATTTTATTTACATCATCTATGTATAATATATAGCCGCGACCAGGATTATTAGGATCATGTAATTGTGATGAATTGCGACCGGTACAATGTCATCTGGAAACAAAGGAATTATGGGATAAGTTTCATGAATTGGGCACCGAAATGATTATCACAAAAACTGGAAGGTTAGTGTTTAAATTTTTTTCTACTTCTAACTATAACTTGTATTGCGTTCGTTAAATTGCCCGTAAAATCGGCCATATATGTCATCTGTTATGTGTATAAGTTTGTTAAATAAACCAATAATTAATTTAAGATCATTGATAAAGTCTTCATTTAATAAGGTTTTATATGAAGGGATTCAGATTAGGAACGTAATTTTCGATCTGTCACGATAGTATCGTGATAGTTAAAAATCAAATAGTCTAGTATAAATTAAATGATTAATATTTTCACATAATTATAAAATCTTAATTTTCAAAACCGTTTAAGTGTTTGAGGTTGATCTTAACGCTCCTCTCAAAACTTAATGTAATAATACTAAGAAATTCGTAGGACTAAAAAAACATCCTTAACCATTGTACAAAAAGTACATTTGAGATTGAAGACTAGTAGTCAAACTTCTATAGTTCCTTCGGTAGAAATTCATTTAGTATTTTTGAAACACGGTCTTCGTTTATTTATATCGCAATTTAATTTGATTGGAATTATTGTAGAGTTATACTTTTTTATATTATTATTTTTAACGTTTTCAATTATTCTAATTTCAAATTAGTAATTACAGCAAAGTAGACTATCTATTGTATTTGTGTAGATGTAGAGTTAAGAATTGTAGTCTTTTGAGCCTTTAAGTTGAGTAGAAGACGATCTCTGAAATGAATAGTGATAGAATAATACCAATCCATATTACACTTCACAAAAATTCCAGCGACAACCTTTAAAATTAAAAAAAAGGTTATAATGAAAATTTTTTGTTTAATTATGAATGTTTGAAATTTAGGCAGTAAAAAGTTAATGTTTAGTTCGTTACTTATGTATTAGATCATTTATTATAGTTAGTTAGTAATTCGTTCCAAAATTTGAAAATTGAAATCTGATCAGCTTAAATGATAGGTTTAAACTATCTATCATACCCCACACTTCAACAGGAACACTTATAGATGTAAGATGATCACTGCAATATTTGATCGGTTAGTTTTAATAAAAAACAATGTATATTTGTCTATTCCAAGTCAATTTATATATATTCACTTCCTGCATGAGATTTTTGTAAAGTTCAGAACTTTTATTAATTTGAGCGTAAAAACAATCTTTTTATGAAAAGTTGGACATTTCGAACAATGAAAAGTTTTTACTTTGAAAATCGCATTTCTACACTTTATAAGCTTGTTTAAAATGAATCCTTTACTATGGCGTCACCATTATGTTACGTTTAATAGTGTGAAAAACTATCTATAGTTATATTTATACTTTTAATTAGAAATGAGTTAATAACTTTTTGATCTTTATTTATACATTTATATTTTAAGAGTGAAAAACGAGCCAATATAAATAAGTCTCCATCAGACTATATAATTTTCAGTTCGATTAATCTCCTTTCTACTTTCTCTCATTTCACTTGAACTATATACATCGTTCCTTGGCTTTTCCATATTAGATTGGGTTATGATCCCTTGTTTTTGTTAGCGAGGGATTTTCTCGTTCGTTTTAGTTTGCTGATATTATTAACGAAGTAGTTTCATTACCAATTGGCCTATAACCACAAAATTTAAGGATAATGCATCTATAATAAAGACTATATCCATAGACAAATTTAAATTTGTATATTTAGTGTAACTTAGTAACGATTGCTCGTTTTACAACTTTATATTTTGCTTTACTACAGCTTAAAGTTTAGTTTAATACAAAAGTTGGTTATTAAAAAGACGAAATTATAATTTCAATCTATACTCAAAAATCGATATTATGATAAGTTGCGACAAGCTTAATCTAAGCAGAGTTCATTCGATCAAACTTTCTTCAACTCTTCAAAACAATTTCCAAACACCAGCGATTTCAATTGGCCATGTATGTAACTGAACCTGATATAGACAGCATATAAACTAATGAGAGAATTGTATATGTGCAGCACAGGCTGTGTCATAAAATAAATATTTTTTAGTATCTAAACTTCGTCAGGTTTAAAATTGCTTAATTTTGGCTTCCAATTTTGCACATCAATTTCTACTTTGTGTGTACCTTGCGCCCTATACATAAAATCTCATTAAAATGTCTAAATTTCGTTATAGGATATAAATTAATAAAATAAACATAAAACGATATAACCACGATTAACCTAGAAAGCAAGCCACCTCCAAATTTCGGTTTATATACAATCGTGTGAAAGGATTAAAATATAACAAATCAAAAAATATCACACGAAACTATATTATATATATCGACTAGAATTTTCCAAAATTTACGTGTTATAGTTCTTGTTTTAACCTCCCTTCTATAACATTTTGACATCATCAATTTCACATTGATTGTCACATCACTATATAATAAAAAAAACGAAGTACAATAAAACTATAATTTCGGTTATAAATTTGACAGTTGAAAAAAATAGATTGCCTCGTATAGTGTCGAGTATAATAGTATATACACCACTGTATATAGTAATTCGTTAAAACAATATCTTAAGATTGCACACATATATAATATGTGTGTAACAATGACCTGCGATCATGATCTCGACGACTTTATATAAACGAGGGCAAATCAATATGAAAATTAAAAACAGGATTTTGCTTGAACTTTGTGTGAGAAAAATTATAAAAATTGTTACACATATGACAGATCGAGATCATATGCCAGGGAGATCATTTTACATATATACTATACTTGATGGACGTGAATATATACATATATGTATAACCGTTAAAAACCGTTTTTTATGATTTTTTTTTTAATATTGGCAATCATCATATTATCATAACAAATTGATTAAAAAAAGTTTTTTTCTTCTTTTAGTTAATTAACGATCGTAACTAATTTTATTTGTTTTTGTATAATATCCATAAATTCCTAGAATATATACGATCATATTTTGTATAATGTTTTATGATTAATTACATTAAATATATATATATATATTTATTTCCGTTTCATTAACTATTCGGTGATCTGTAACGCGCGATCGATTAAAAATCGATTTTTTATTAACCCCTTTATCTCGTGAGTGCACACACCAAGGTTAAGTGTATATGATCACCCTTCCCGTGTATATACATACATGTATACAAGACTATACATGTTATTAGTGAAAATTATAGCTTTTTATATAGTTAATGACAAAAAATTATTATTTTTTTAATATAAATAATAACCGTTTGGGTATGTATGTACATAAAACATGCAAATTGATCATTAAGTTAGACCATCCGGTAATTTACAAATATGTTTGTGCTAAATTGATAACAAAATGATGAACGGAAATCGATATAAGTCGTCGTCGTCGTCGTAAACAGCGTGCGCAGACACGACATGCAAAGTACAACGATTTGATTTTTATAGGTCACTACAAATCGATCAATCATTAGCTATAATATGTATAGTATGCAATTCAACAAGTCTTAAATATTATTAAGTATTAGGTGTATCGAAATGTGTAGTGTGTGTGTGTATAACTATATAGTATCCCCTTATTATTATATTGTGTGCGCTTAATTCAATTTATTTATTATCAATCAAAATTAATCAAAATAATAATTCATTTTTGTTTATATGTATATGCTTGTTGTATAAATATACTAATATAATATATTTGATTAATGATTTTTTAATCATTAATTATAAATTTTGTTGATTTGTAAGGCGGAGGTTGATATAGGAAAGGTGATCGCCTTATTATAATTCTTTGTTTGTGTTATATGAGCGCTATTATAATGTATATATTTCTTTTTTTATATATATATATATGTATGACACATTTATTATATTGTGTAGTTGAAAGTTCGATAATTTATGAATGTTGAAATGAAATTGCAAATTTATGTGCAGTGTTGTGTCGATCTCTTTTGGTCTCCTGCCCTCGATTCGTGCAAATAGGAAAAAAGTTATCAAGTACACGGCAACATTATATAGATTTAATACTATTTTTTTCGACCATTATGTTGCATACACAGTTATATATTCTAATTTCACACCTTTTACTATATAATTCTACGATCAAATTAATTACTTTGCGTGTATTACATCAATTTTTTTGTAAATCAATTTCCATTCAGAATGTAATTTATTTACTTCACATTTTTATTTTTTGTGTGCATTTATCTGAAATATTTTTAAAACAATTTTAAATTATAATTGAAAAATTCTTGTTGTTCCGATTAAAAACGAATAACCAAATTATTCATGTGTGGAAAATTTTGTAAAATTCGTGAATGTAATTTTTCCGGATGATTTGTTACTGTAAGGGTGGACGCCCGTCTTGTTTAGCTATATATATACAAGAATATATGATCTAATATAGTCATTTTGCTGTAATTTGGTTCTATTTCTGGCACGAAGCGTTCGCGGTAATTTCAATTGTCATCGCATACACATACCTAGCGAATTAGCATAATTTACTTATAATTTTCTAAATTTTTTGTTTATATAACGAAATACCCCAAAAAAGATAAATCTAATTTGTTTATTAGGTTTAAGGTTACGTCGTTCGTATATACATCTACGTTCTGTTTGTTTATTATTTATTTTGACACGAAAAAACTAAAAAAAAAACTGAAAATCTCCCGCTGTTCTTGGAATGCTAATTTTTGTCCAGAGTCGACTCGACGAATAACGCAGCTACAATACAAAGTGGATTGTATGATGGTTATACCATACACGAAACAATATTTGGGTAAAACTTTTGTATATCAAGAAGGTTGTTGATATTATATATACGATTTGGAATTAATTTATTTATTGAATAACAATAAATACTCGCGGCGAGCAAAAATATGTGCTAATTGATGATATGATTTATTGATATTTAAAGATTTCAACGAATTTATGTTACGAGTATATTCAAGATTGAAAATGTATATGTATATAGCTGAAGAGCGATGTGTGAGTCAGAAATTGAATATTTTATGACGAGTTTGGAATTAAATTTATGTTTGTGGTTTTAGCTCGCATTTTCGATGTTTGCATGACGATTTCTTATATTAACTACACTTGGTTTATGCACATGCTTCATTGGGAAGTCAATTTTTGCTCTATTTCAATTATTATTTGTCTCTAAAATCATTCCGGTTCACAATTGGCGCCAGACATTATGGCCAAGTAAGTTATACGTTTCTTTCAAATTCGTTTATCCACTGGTTAGAATTTTGCCAGAAAATTAAAAATTCACGAATCATGAACAAAAAATCGAAGTCTATATTGATTCGTATTACGAGTAGAATTTGCAAGCCATAATTGGTTCATTGGTATCACAAATACAAATATAAGTTGGTTGTTCTGCGTGCGAACTTTTAAAGTCATATGTGTTAAAAATCTATATTCTAATGACTTTTAAATTACTTAACCGCGAGTTCTCACACACCAACACATCATAAAACCGGTGTTCTTGCTGCCATGAATTCAATTTAAATACGCGAAATTATAAAAGAAATTCCGTTTTTGTCTTTTTTTACGTGTATATACTTAAGCACGCAAATATTAAGCTGTCAATTCGCGCGATACGTATATCTTGTATATACAAGTATATAGCTTGAAGGTATATCAAATGTTAACAGTAAACTTTATCATCTATAATCGATGTATCGTTAATAGTGGTCGATACTACTGTATTTGTTTTTTTTATGCATTACTGATGAGTTCGATAAACACAGCCACTATACACAATATAATAATACATAAGTGTGTAGATATACACAAATAAATTTCTTTTCTTAATACAATATTTTTGTGTTGAGCGCGTCGACCACCCGCAAATTATTAGCCTGTTTTGTACGTACAACCAATTTTTGTAAAATCATTTACAAAAATACACAAAAAGGGATTTGGAAAAGTTTTGTAATAAATCATTTCTCTCGAAAAGGGATTTATGATGTTTGTTTGGTTTGTGTGTACATATATACAGTCATGGTGTGAATTTCTTATGAATGGGAAAGATATTGCACAATAGGGGGCTGCTACAATCACAAAGTTTGATTGATTATTAATAGGCTTTTAAAGTTAAAGGACATGCAATTATATTGGTGTATATATTGGGGAACTGACCCAAATTACACGAAAACTTTCGTGTTTCTTTCAATATTATTTATTGACTTTAATAATTAAAAATTCTTATCTCTTTCTAATTATCGCACAACATTATATCATTTAACTGAAACCGGTGTCACAACTATATGTATATATGCAATTTAGAAAGTATAAACTATTTTTATATCTAGATAAATATGTAGCATATAGCTTTATATACATATGTATATAAATAATTAATTATGAATTATTTATTATATAGTGTACGGTCATCTGTTGGATGTATGAATTAGGGTCTCGTAAATTGACGATGATAAATTTGCTAAATCATTACGGAAATGAAATTTAAATACACATAAATATGTGTATATATACCTTAAAGTGTATTAAGATGTCTGGATCTGATAACAGTTTTAGATTTCGTAATTAGCAAATAATGATTACCAATTTTTATTTTTATTAAATTAACTCTATCACCTTGCTTGAACTAATAACCGCCTAGGATGATATATGTGGGGCAAAAATATTTATTTTTATTCACACATTTTGGTGTATATATATACATGTAAAGATGTATCGCGCGGATCTCAAGCAGGTGATTTTATAATTTGGTCTGTGTATATATTTATATAATATAATTTACTGTCCTTCCGTTAAACACTTTCGAGCGTGTGTTCGTTTTAGATAAGAAATTTTTATTTTTAATAATTCAATCCAGCAATAAATTATGATAATATTTTCAGAGTTAGTTAACCTGTTTTAATCAGTTTCTACACTGTGGTGTATTTATTTGTATAAAAATTACTCACCATCCCTGAACTTTAAAACACACCAATATATCGATTAAATATAACAATAATAAGGTAATATGACACCTGTCTTTTGATTATATGTTGATAAGTTAGTTTCTTGTTTTATTTTTGGTTTCTTTAAGTCTTGGGGATTAAAACGCGACACCAACAAAAGTGTGAATTTATGAAAAATTGATTTTGTATATATTTTCATTCTTCCAAAAAAAAATAAAACTTGTTCTAATAAATTATAAGTTTATTATTATCTATATACACACAAATATTTAGTAGCAACATTCTAGCTAGGTTAAAATGTCTTTTTGTATATATATTATGTACTTCCTTTTCGAGATGCTCAAATACATGACTACAATTTCACACATTAATCCATTTCATTGCCACTCAACTGTATCAATTTCTTCCTTTCATGTGTAGTATGTAACCATGTGACCAAAGTGTATATATACATATATAGTATGTTGTGTGGTCGAACTGCACCTTAAAGGAAATATTATTTTGACGTCACAACAAGCTCAAAAATATTCATTTATATATTTGTTTATTCTGTAACGAACGAACCAAGCGACACAAGATTAAGAAGAAGAAAACGTAAAAGCCATTTAACTTTTACAAATAATATACAAACAATAATCATAATAACAAATAACACATATATCTTAGAAACATAAATAAATATCTTAAAGAAAAAGGTATCGTTGAAGTCATGCTGAGTGTCAAGGTGTTATAATAAACTCATGCATTTAAGTCTTTTATCCAAATATATTTGTATGTATATCTAGTTATGTTGAGGGTATCCTCGTGCATCTATATGTAAATACGACGCGTTATGTGTGACGTTTCTGATGAAATTGCACAAAATAATCGGCCAAATATATGTATATGTGCGTGACTTTGTGAATCACGAATATTTTTTACACAAAAACCCACCACAAAATCCTAAATATCAACATGACACCAGAATTCAAAAAATAAACCTGCCCATATCCCTATGGTGACATTGTGTATACTCGTATATGTATGTTAAAATTATATGTTAACTCGCTAGCCCAGCAGGAACAGCTCATAAATATAAATAAAAAAAATTGTTTTCAAGAGAAACCAAATTGTAATTTCTTTATAGTTTTGGTATAGTTTCTTAAATACATTTGGATATAAATAAATAAAAATTATGGTCAGAACATTTTATTATTATTTTATTTAAAAATAGAGTCTTAATTAGAGATTGACGATTAAAAAAAAATTAGAAGTCTAAATGTTTATATAACAACACAAGATATGTGTTAACTAAATTATACCATATGAATGAGTATAGGTTAGCACATATGTTTACGTAATGCCATTCGAAACGATCATAATTAAAGTTTTTATGTTTTATTGTCGTGGTATAGTGCAGTACATTTGAATATCCTTGAATTTTATGCCTTTAAAAATTTGAATGAAATCTGACAAACATATCCAAAATCCTTTTTGATGAAGTGGATTAACTTATAGTTCAACTCATACTGTATGTTAGAAAACCTTTAAATATGATGAAAACACGATCAGCGAAATTTTGATGTTTTGAATTCCAAAACATGTTCCAAATACCTTTTATGAAAAGGGCAGTTATACCTTTTATGAAAAGAAATATCTATAGACGACCCATCGGATATATGTAAGAGTCCGAAATAATTTGGATTGTATATAAATATGTTTCATTAAGAGATAGAACTGTTACAAAGAATAATCAAAATGGTTTATAAATTTGGAAAAGTAACTGGAGTGAAAATTAATTTTAAACCCGTAGATCTTTTAAGCTCGTATGAGCTCATTCATGGTAACAATGTGGAGCTGATCTATTATAGATATATAAAAAAAATCCGATAACGCTTCAATTAGTTTTTTTTTTTTGGCTTCTACCGCACACTTAGACCGGCAACGGTCCGTTGTGATACCACTGTATGTACGGCTATAGATCCGATCTACGTAAACTATCTTCTCAGTACATAGCTCCATGTCAGACAGTACTGACATGGAGGATGGGATGGCCCATGAATTCTTAACTCAAGAAGGGATCCAGATGTGTTTATTCACACCACCGATCGCACCGCCTAAACGATCGATGGTGAAAATCCGTTGTTTATCCTGCCCCTATCGCGATTCGAACTCGTTCTGTCAATATTGTTTATGTTCTTCTTTCTTATTTAAAACTTAATGTTTCTACACTGTTTGCTTTGGTAAAATGTATAACATTCCTACATATCAGTATCATATCAGCATTATATTAATTTTATACCATTATATAGTCAAGATATATGACTATGATGTGCGCTACTGGTATAGATAAAAGCATGATCACAATTTTTTGACTCATTATCGATTTTTGCATTGAAACTTCATACGATTATTTTTGTGAGGTGGCATATTTTGGCTCATTGTAGGGTAGTTACATTTTGAAAAGATTAGGTAATTCAGACCATCATTCTTCTATTCCTCCTAACCAATAAATTATAAAATTTGAGTAGTCAGTAGCTTTCATAATAATACAAAGTATCTATAAGAAATACCTTCTGTACAAATATCTTATTATTTAAACAAGATCTAGAAACGAGCTTTTCATGGAATTAGCTTGAATTGGAGGGCTATTGAATTATAATTCTATAATTCGGAACCAATACCATATATACATATATAAACAACATATGTAAAGTTAATGCTACACGACGTATAATTTGCAGTATATTTTAATTACTTTTTGCCCCAATAATATCAAATCGAACGGCAATTTATCATATTTATGGTACTGCCACAAACACAAAACCAAATTAAAATAATTTTTTAATTCGCTATAAATTTTTTTATTACATTTCAATTCAAGTATTTTAATGTTAAATTAATTGCATATCAATGTTTTAGCCCCAAAAAAATGCAAAAACAACGGCAAAAGGTTTCAACCAAATAAAAAAAAATTGTGAAAAATTACCTGAAAAAATGAATAATGAAGATAATGAAAAACATAAAAATGTGCTTTAATACATAACACAATTTTACATAAATTTTGAAAACATAAATTCCTTATTTATTTATTTCGTTGTCTTCTACTTTTTCTTTTCCTTCTTCATTCACCAACGTCTTTGGCGGATTATTATTATATAATTATTTTGAAAGGATATCATAAATCATGTGAGAAATATTTACATATACATGATTCGTTATGTTTCATATATATATGTATATATAAAAAAACAACATAAAAAGCATAAAAACATATAATATATAAGAAAGTAAACTACTGGTTTTTTCCGATTTCGGTTTTAGTGTGTACATACATATATAATATGGACATTCGCACGCGGCATAACATAAAAGATCATATATATATTTACACGAGTATATATGGATATAGCATAACAAAATATCTTTGGGTTTTAATTAGATGGCGCTCTATAAATTAACCACTCTATATAATTAATCGAAAATTGAGATGATGAGTAAACAAATTTGTTTTATTTTATTTTTTCGTTTGGGCAAAGCTTTTAGATTAAAATTCATTGAACCATTTATTATATACTACTTAAGTAAAATAAAAATTTGTGTTCCCATTAATTAACTGCTTGGCTGTACATAAAATATGCTAATTATTTCGAAAAATACTAAACTAAAAAACAAATATTAATTCTAACAATTTCAAAGTCATCATCACAATGTATATATAGGTAGGTTTATACATATATACAGTCATGACTTGGTTAAAATATCAAAAAAAAAACACACATAGACAAATACATAGTTCGGTTTCGTGTACAATAGTTATGGATATAGAAAAAAGCAGAAAACTATAACGAATAATAATATAGTAATGAACTAATTAGGGAGTGATCTTAGGGGCAGTCTGTGTTGATAGATACATTTTAATTTTAATTTTGTTAGTTCTTTGTTTGGTTTAGAGAGCTTAGACATTGTTGTTGGTCTGTTTGTTTTAAGCATTTGAATTTATAATGAATTAATTATGAATAAATTAAATTTGGGAATTATGTATCGTCATGGTGTTTAATAAATATGCGGGTGGCGAAAGGGAGTTGAACAGAGGCGCAAAGTTATATGTAATTGTTAATATAATATATTGGTTTTCGTATTGTATCTATACATGTTGACTTCCTGCGTGTAATTCAATGTTGCAAACTATATCAAAGTAATATCTTCAAAAAAAATATATTCGTATGGAGCACTTATAGACACTATATTTACACGTTATAACACTTTTCATGATTTGTTTTGTATATAAAACGTCAAAACATAATGTATATCGATAAAACATGCAATCCTGACAAAACAATACACTCTTCTAAATTTCCCCTAATGATTGCCCTCAATTAATGAAAACAATAATCCAAAATTACCATTATTATCTCCACTGTTCATGATGTACATGTATGCTTTTCCATGTATAGTTACATTTGGTATATAAATTATTTATTATGTTTTTCTTACAAACACACAATGTATATAAACGAGCATGTACATATATACGAGTAGATACACAGTGTGTAAAGAAAACTCATAAAATAATAATTTTTTAGTTTTTTACATTTCATAAAACTTACAACAACAACAAATAAAATAATTTAATTTTAAAAACTAAGAAAAAAACATGTTCGCAGCTTTTCAAAAGATATAAGAAAGAGATAAGAAAATAATATATAAAATATTAAGAAGGAAATGACTTGTGTGTAATAAAACTATAAAAAATGTACGAATATTTAAATATTTTACTTGTATAGAGATAGAGGAACGGTATACATAGTTAAACGAAACTACTACTAGTTTTGAAGATTTTTTTTTTGCATTGGTAATCGACTGTTAAACCATTATATATATGTACATACATATATAAGACAACCCATTCCCTTAAATTTTTAATATTATTTTGTGGTAACCAATTATAACCCGTCTATATAGTATTATGCTCAAGAGATGACAGAGTGTCATTTATATGTCTTGTTATTCGTTATATACAGACAATAACAATTTGTTAGAAACACCAAAATATATAAATAAAAATCAGTCTGACAATAATAGACACATGAATGAGGCATGTTCGCAAGCGTTGAATTGATGAAAATTTTTATTTCCCTCTCGTGTGTGATATGACAATGATTGACATTTGAATGTGGCAAAAAATTAAATTAAATTAGAATATAATATATATATACCCTATATACAGTATGTACATGTAATCTATACTTTAACCGAACCGAACTTACAAATAAATTAAGAAAACATGAATTTTTATGCGTGTTGTAATAAAATTAATGTTATTTATAACGCTCATATAATTATGATGTAAGTTGAGTACAAGTTTTATATTATATAGTCGTGTACAAATGTGTGTTCATATATAACGAAAACTGGGTGATAGTATTTAGAACGAAAGGCTATATGTATTCAACCATTTTCCAATTTATGGATAATTAACGCTCCCAAAAGTTTATGTTTGTCCTCATACATTAAAACATTACAATCTGTTAATGAACTTAAAGTGTTTTCCTTCGTGTATATATATATATATATATATATATTCGTGTTGAATATACTCTTCACATAAATCATGTGTAAGACATTCATGCTTGTTTTTGTTATATTTGTTGTTATTGTATATACGGTTGTGTTTATTAATAATTTTCATTTCATTTCAATGGAAAATTAAATAGCAACAACAACAACAAAATAGCTTAACATATATATTTATATATGTGTGTACAGTATGTGTATGTAATAATTTCAGTTTGTCACGTGACAATCAGAAAGTGTAGAGTTGCAAATTTATTGATATTGTTTCAAGTTTTTTTATTAGTTACGTTTTTTTTGGTAATGTAATTTATGTCAGGAATGAAGGTGTAAAAATTATTACCCACGAACTGTTTTTATATATATTTGGTCTAATTTTGTTGACGTGTAAATTTCATTAAATGGAAATGTTTGGCTGGAGCTTTTAATTAAGTTTGGTTAAATTTATACTATAAGTTTTTATCACTTTTAGTTTTTGTTGAGCGGACAATGTCCTATGACTGCACGTGTTCAACTTTAAGTTACCCAACTACCAATCGGAAATTAGTAGTCATTTACTTTTTAATAAATATAAAATACACTTCAGAAAGGTATTTCGAGTACTTGTTAAAATTATCACACAATCTAATAATCTTCAACAGTTTAGGGTTTAGACAGGGTGAAATTGGGAAAATATGATTATCTATCAGTATATCAAAGTGTTAATTCCTTTGTTCTGATAATTTTTATCCCTTCATAATATTTAAAATGAAGAATACACTTCCGAAAAGCTTAAACAATGGAATGAGAAAAATAGCAGCGATTTGGATTTAAAATAAATTGCTAATACATATCTAAATTAATACATACTATTAATATATAAACTTAGATTTATTGCAGAACATAATTTCATTTATATTAGATAATAATATTTTAAAGTTTTAAAAAAATATAGCACTGTGCCGTGAAATAGATATTGATGTTGTCCATATTATCTATAAAATTAAGAATCATTTAACAGTGCATTAAATAAGAAAATGTATACCCGTGTATTTTAGTCTTTTATTAAGTTGTTGGGAAAAGTCTTTCAAACAGCGGAAATGAATTTTTGACATTTTCATGGAAAAATAATGTCCTATTTGTACTGTAAAATGTTAATTTTTTATTCTAACAATCAAATTCAAATACATTTGCTTCTGTCAAAAATGCTTATGTGTATTAAAGCAGACAGACAAAAGACATGTTAGGCATTATTATTTATCTGTTTACGAAGAAGTTTGCAATTAAGTGTAAAGATTAATCAAAGCTGCTGGCCTTGTTTTTTGTTATTTCGAAATATCCTGATTCCGTATTTGTCAGATTAACATGGAATAAACTGACGAAATAAACATCTGCCTTAGAGTTCTTATTATGGTTTGGAAGCCTTGTAATAGAATTTTCGTAATGCATAAGCTGTAGAACTTTATAAAGTTATAACGGAGTAGTAAAAAGCCATGTGAATTATTCAAAACTAAAAAAAAATCAAATGACAAACCCAATATCTATAATATCCCAATATCTATAATATATGAGCATTTCATATTGAAGAATTAGAATTGCATTTTAAAAGAAGTTCTTTTAATTGTGCTTTTTCTCATTAAAAAGTTAAATTCGAATAACTTTGAACATACCTTGATGCACCTACATAGTGTATGCAAAAGTTGTGTGAAGCTAACATAATAACTTTTCTACTTAATGCAAATAATAGTTCACCATTTAGTTGATTTCCTTCAATGCATTTTATAAAATACAGCAACTCTAAACCGTGTAAAATATAGCAACTCTTAAAATAAAGCAACCATGTATATCCTCCGGAACCAATCAATTTTCACCTGTCAATTACCTAAATTTATAATTTCATCTTAAATTACCACCTATTTTGAAAATTCTAATTCTTTTATTCCGCCGGCACTGTTTCTATTTGTTTACTTAAGTACAGGTATAGTTATTCTTTGTTAATGTTTCGTTTCGTAGTTGTTTTTTAAATTAGTTCCTAATTTGTTATAAAAGCTTTGTTTGAAAGTTAAAGAATGAAAATAGTATTAAAACATGAAAAAATGTAATTTCGATTTTCTTTCTGCGGAAGGGTGGGAGGGTAAAAATATTTTTCAACATTTCAGTTGACAGTTATTTCCTGTGTCCGCCATTTTTATCGCGTGCCAAAATTATTAGTTCGTATATATATATATATATATATATATATATATATATATATATATATATATATATCGCGACGTATTTATGTTTTCTATGTATATATATATATAAATAATAAAAAATTAAAATTTATGTTTGTTTATATATTTTTATGTTTATATACTTTCAGACGTATGTTTCCAACACTAAGGGTATCATTTTCGGGTCCATTACGACAAACTCAACCATCAGATCGGTATGCTGTGTTATTAGATATAATTGCGGTCGATTGTCGTCGCTATCGTTATGCTTATCATCGTTCCTCGTGGTTGGTGGCGGGTAAAGCTGATCCACCACCACCACCCCGACTATACGCACATCCAGACAGTCCGATTAGTGCAGAAGCGTTACGCAAACAAGTTGTGTCGTTTGAAAAAGTTAAACTTACAAATAATGAAATGGATAAAAATGGACAGGTAAGCAAAAGTTTTATGATAAGTTGTTCCATTTAATCAGTTGTTTTTAAAACGAAATTGCAACATTTCAAGATGTACATGATATTTTACGTCGCGTCTGCGAGACGGAATTACACCCACACATGATAATTTATTTTTTGTTTTGTATAAATACAAGAAGCTACAAATCATATAGAAAATAATTTACACGAAAAGGTGTGGAGAATACAACAATAACTATTGGAATTTTGTACATATACTTGTTTCCGTCGGATTGATAGTTTACCTCCATGTATTGAATCACGTGATCAATTAGCATAAATAAATCGTGGTTTTCTATTTGTTATGTCTGATTTTTATTTATGTCTATGCATATTTACTTACATGTGTATACTAGTATAGTCAACCAACCTACACCAACTATATACATTCGTCTATTGTTGAAACTTAATGATTGAATTATAGTATTATATTATGATAGAACTAACTCCTCCCAATATTATAATATATAGACAAGCACAAACTTAAATAGAAAATATTTTGCCAACCTATTCTCGCTATTAGTATATCACTTTCTGGATTAGTAACTATAACCATATACTATAATAGTTTCTTACAAAGCCTATATATAAACGAGTTTACAAAACAGGTGTCATAAAAATCATGTAATTAAACGATTAATGCATTCCAATCTTCTTCAGTATCTAATACATATATATATATAGGTGACAAATCCAACTCTGGAGTTTGAATACACATATACACACACCATAGGCGGTATATGGTAATATATTATTCAATATGTCTTGGAGACAAGAATATAGGTAGAAGAAATCGACACACAAATCAAAAATCTAATAAAAAAAATATTTTTTATTTTATTTCATTACTCGTCCAAGTATTTCGTTTTCTTATTTAATTCCTTTTATTATTTATATTCCTTCGTTTATTCTTTAATATCAAATAACACCTACTTATTTGTGAATATACCATAATATTTTACCTCTCTGTGCCACCAACAAAGAAGTTACCCAACATAAGTAATGTAGAAACGTAAAAAAACTGAAAATACATTCAACTCAACTATAAAAATGAAAAGTGGAAATGGTGGGTAACTCTATATATTATATATACAATCTCTATACTAGAACTTGGTGTAAGAAAGAGAAATGTATATCTTTTGTGTTTGTGTGTGTGGTAAATGGCTCCCCTATATACATATATATGTATATTTTGTTTATATACTCTTGAGGATTTTTCCTATACCTAAATATACATTTTCAAGTTACCAAGGTAACTATATAAAATGGACTATTTTAGGTATATGTGTATGTATACATATAGAAAGGGGTGCACTCATGTAACGAAGCCCCAAAGCGTATAATAATTTTCATTTCATTTTCATCATGTCACAAAACGAAAAGATTCATCAATCTTAAGATAAACATAAATAAATTATTGTATACATATAACAATTTGCTTTAAGGTATTAATCAATAATTTAGCCTACATACATGTGTACTGTGAATTGATGCCAAAATCCTTCTACAATACTTATACACAATGTCATGTAAATTTGTAATTTAGAAATTTTTATTAAGTCATGACATTTGTAATAAAACGAAAAAAAAAATTGATATAAAATAAGGTGACAAATGTAATGAATTAAAAACAAAAAAGTTTTTTTTAGTGTGTTAATGATTGGGTTGGGAAATTTATTACAAGTTGTTTTTCGTTTTTTTTTTGTATATTTTTTCAAGTTGAAAACTAAAAAGTGGAAATTGGTTAATAAAAGAACGAAATTAGAAATAATACAAGTCATCGTGATTGTAGATTGTATGTATTAGTTAATTTTAATTTTTACCTCTCAGTGTCAAATTATTAATTCTTGTAATATTTAATATGTAAATGATGTGGCCTATAATAGAAAAATAATGAGGACTAAACGAATAGGCACTTTGAAATATTAATTGACATTGAAAATGGAAAAATATCAACAATTATAAATTTTGGTTTACTTCCCGCATGTAATAAATTTATAAGAACTGATGAAGCTTTCTTGTTGCACACAACTAAGCAATGCATCAATTATTTGATTTAAGTTGGAAACCAATTTCAACCAAAAACCTGTAATGAATAAGAGGGTAGATATCAGCCAAATTGACTACTTTTTTCGAAAAAGGTCGCGACTATCACGCGAAAATTCAAGTATTGGATT
The DNA here is from genome assembly GCA_963932295.1 of Tipula lateralis. Taxonomy (NCBI): domain Eukaryota; kingdom Metazoa; phylum Arthropoda; class Insecta; order Diptera; family Tipulidae; genus Tipula; species Tipula lateralis. The sequence goes on from OZ010736.1 coordinate 198,741,817, forward strand.
TCTGATAGAAAATTTTAACATTGTTGATTAAACAATATTGTTATCAAAGAACCCATCTGATACAATTAAAACATATGTAATAACGTCGACAAGTGGACGTCAACAAAGGATTGGTGGTACTTATGTTCATACCAATAATGAAATTAAATACAAATAATGATTATTCTCAAATTATACCGCTGAGATTATACCGCTTTATCCAGGTACTATATAACAAAGATTCTGATAGTGAAGAAACTGCCATGGTCTTTAAAAAAAGTGAAGTTTTTGCAATTTATTTCACAATCTCACTACTTTTTTTTTTAAATGGATGTCACATTCGTACGAGCAAATGGCTTATTTTCAAAATAGAACTAAATCAATCATATAATTTTAAAAATTAAATTATGTTTGGAGGAAAATATTGATAGTTAAATTTTCAGTTTGCATGATACCTGTTTCACATTACTTCTTAATTCATGGAGTGTATTCTGCAGGATGGTGAGTGCAATTTAATTGGTTTTGATAGTTTTTTGTAGTTTGTTGATTTGACATGCCTCCAAGAAAAAAAATCGATGTTCGTCAGTCATTATTTTAACTAAAAAATCGGATTCCTTAACAAGCATTTTTATTAGCACCAGTGGATCTTTCACATAATAAGCTTTTTAATCCATAAGCATATTAATTTCATGTTGAAAGCTATCCAGGTATTCTATCAAAATTTCATCCAGACCGCACGTAAACCAAAAATGGTGTCTTCATAGTTTTAATCACCTATCGATTTTTTGTTAAGTTTGAAATACTGCCAATTTTCACATGTTATATGTAGAGACGACGTTACCAAATTTATAACTCCCAACTTGTAAATAAGAAGTGATAGGACTCATATACAACCCAATCTATAAGGAAAACCTGACATTATTTTTCCCATCATCCCACCCGCTTGTAAATTTTCTAATTAAAATTATAATTAAATTATACAATAAATACATATCCAAAATAAACAATAATGATAAAAGCAAACCCAATCATAACATAAAATTATTATTTATTTAATTTATTGTCAATTGAGACATACAATATTTATTTAATATTTGTAATATTATAACGTACCCTTGTCTCGGATCTAAAATAAATACACAATATTTAATAAATTTGTGAGTGCCCCACCTTAAACAACAATACATATTCTAATTACTCCAGCAGCATTACTTCATATCTATTTTTATGTAATAACAATAAAATTTATTATTAAGTTAATAATTTTATGTGTTATTGTTTCGGTTCAAAATAAATAAATATATATATATATATATATATATATATATATATATATATATATATATATATATATATATATATATATATATATATATATATAAATATATATATATTTTAATATATATATATATATATATATATATATATATATATATATATATATATATATATATATATATATATATATATATATATATATATATATATGTTTATGTATATGTATATTCTACATGATAACATTTTATAATCGGGGAGAATATATTGTTTATCACATAACGAAAAAAGGGTTGACAATTTTGTATCGTCGTTTTGAGAATACTAAAATACTATTTGGTAAAAATCGGAGCGCCGCAAAAATATGAAAAGAAAATTTCAATTGAAAATTTATTGATTTGGTGGATACACCATACATACATACCGAGTATGTATTTGGTTTTGTCTAGACAAAATAATTGATTTTATATGATTAAGATGAAAACAAGATTGAATATGAATTGCGATTTTAAATATTTTTTGTGGAATGTATCGTGCTGTCGTTAGCATAATTGTATACATATGTATGTATATGTACATAATATATTGAATAGTAACTTATGTTGTTATTCTAATTAAATAAAGTTTTGTTGAAATCATACTATGAATATTAAATAATTTTTGCGGCTACATATACGTGAATTAGAGATTTAATTAAATTTGCGGAAACATATTGTATTTTGAATTAAAATGTTGCGATTTAGTTTAACATTTAAACCAAATTTTTTTATATAAATTAGATTCATTATAAATTATAAATATCGTCTTTTAATTACAGATTGTTTTGAATTCAATGCATCGATATCAACCGCGAATACATTTAGTGCGTTTAGGGCCAGGCCAAAATATACCCATATCACCAAAAGAGTTGCAAGAAGTGGAACATAAAACATTCGTATTTCCTGAAACAGTATTTACAGCTGTGACCGCCTACCAAAACCAACTAATAACAAAATTAAAAATCGATTCAAATCCATTTGCAAAGGGATTTCGAGATTCGTCTAGACTAACCGATTTCGACAGGTGAGTTTATAATACAACACAATTTTATTTATAATCTACATACCTACATATATCATACGAATGATTTACGATGATGCGTTTTCGATAAAGTGTTAACTTAATTACCTTTAATAATAATCATGAGAACATGAAAAAATCATTTTATATTTTTACACTTTCGATTATTACACCTGAGGGTATAATTAGTTTTTAGTTTTAAGAGATGATCGCGATCCACATAAAACCGTTTTATAATTTAATTAATATTTTAATAGGTGGAGATGGGATATCGATCGAACGCGATTCCCTCAGTAGTTTTGTTCGTCTATTGATGAAACTGTTAACATGCGCGTTTCTTTAATTTTATGTACACTTTTATTGATGTAGAACTTTTATGAATAACAAAAGTTAAAAATAAAAGAAAAAAATCTCTACACATGAAAGAGTCGGCATTTGAACATAATTACAGGCTTAAAAATAAAAACGAAAAAAAAATGTTTGCCCCCGAGAAAAAATCTCACCACAATTTCAAGCTGAAGATAACAGAATATTATATACATATATACATAAGAAAAAAATCTTATGTCTGTTGATATCATGATGAACATATACATAGTACACTATAGTATCGATATAATGTATGGGACAAATAGGTCACTCAATCGAAACAATTTCTTTATGGGCACGCACCATTCACTTTTCTGTAATATTATGCTGGCTGCTTATGTGCATTCCTCGCTCTCTACGACGTGTATATCATATCGACCTTTTATTATCGGTGTAATACTTTATACCAGTTTTTTGTTGTATTATTTATAAAATCGAGTGCCCTATAATTTAGTACCAAATTTACCGCCGCATGCTCACATATTAAGGTATCGCTTTTATTTCACTTAAATTACCTCTTTTTCTTCGTTTTTCATTATCTTGATCATCATCATCTCCATCGTGTCTTGAATATTTTTTTTATTTTTCATTTTAACACATTTTTGGTTATTTTTTGTTGTTGTATTGTTTAGATAGATCCTAACACTGTAAAATTTAGAAGGTCGCGTGAACATGAGTTTTTGTTAATTTGTTGAAAATATTATATATGGATACACAATATATCGGTATCTTAAAGAGTCATCTTAAAGAGTCATGCGCTTTCTGTATGTGCAATAATAGGGCGGAGTTGGTATGTGTGCATATAAATACAAGAATGAATGTATAGTATAAAAGACGATTTGATAAGAGCTTGCGCATCACAACAGATTGATTTTCCCCAAAAAATACTGTATAACCTTCTTAGACAGAGTGCCGTCTGCGTGGTAAAACAAATCACACCGCAAAGTATAAAATAAAATAATTGGTCTACTAATTTGTTTCGTATCTCGATGTGTGTACGAGTATATACAAGAGATGCACCGAATGAAGAAGGCAACACACAAAAATAATCGTTTACGTATAATTTTGCGAGGTGTGAGGGAATCATTAATTTTAAAGCCCTTAAGCGTATATTATATTCCAATGTTATTCGCATCGTCTCTCTAATATTAACAATTTATATTATATGTAAAATTGTAGTATACAGCCCTACAGCTCATCATATCATCGCGGCAATAATAAAATTATAGAGCGGCATTTTGATACATAAAAAAAATATTCAACAGAATCGAAATTTAATAGTTTTGTGATGAGCGAGGTGAGAAAACCTAAATTCATCAATCTAACTCGTTTTTTTTATCATAAAATATCCGATGAATTTTACCCCGGCGGCGGGTGATATGGCATATTATTAATGATTTTTACGAAAGTGTGAAATTTATTATTTTAATTATGGACAATTCTGTGCATATATATGAAATGCATGAGTTGTTTCAAATTGATTTTGAATTTTTGTAATACTTATAATTTTTTTGTTTTGTGTTATTTGCTTTTACAGAGACCCGATGGACGCCCTATTATTAGAACAACATTTACGAACACCGTTACGGCTATTTCCCGATCCGATGATGCCTCAATTTCTACCTCAGGACAGTGACGGTGCATCGATGGCGCTGCTCGAAAAGGCGCGACAACATTTACAAATGTGGGGACGATCGCCTTACACAGAGCTCCTTTTACCGCAGATGTATCAACGGCCGGGGCTGAATGCACTAAATTTGGGACTATGGCAGGGCCAATGGCCACCACAATTATCAGCCGGTTTTTTACAACAAACGGCAGCAGCGGCTGCTCAATCTTCTCGTACACCACCACCCGCGTCGACACCATCTAGTTCGGGGTCACCATCACCTGATATGCGAGCCAAGCATTTCTCCCGTTTCAGCCCGTATCCTGTACAGTCACAACACCATCCTCCATCGTCGCGAAGTCCACCCAATTAGCCCATACTGTCACTGAAAAAGCATAAAATTAAAAAAATTATTTAAGTTTCCTCCTCCTCCCCCCAAAGAATGCTTGTAAATAGTTAAATTAATTTATAAATTATTAGTTTGTCACATTTTGTTACTTAAATTAAACATTAAAGAATGAAAACTAAAACCTATACTAAATTATTAGAAATCAGTATTAAAAAATTTATTAATAAACATTAAATATATATAAATTTGCTAATTTTTATGTTGTACGTGTAAATAAATAATTTTGTAAATATTTTCTCGTATTAGTAAATAAATAACGATTTGAGAGAATATCGTAAAAATATCTAAATAAAATTGTGTATAATTTAGTAATTGTGTTCCTAAAACAAAACTATATATATAAATATTAATATGAAAACTATATAAATAATTTATTATTAATTAATTAATTAAAATTTATATTTCTCTCAAATCATGCTTAACAATATGTGCGTCGAGCCGCTAAAAACTCAATCCCCTATATATACATAAAATATTTTGTTAATTATTTTTGTTTTATTTTTATTATTTTGTTAAAAAAAATGTATTAATTGAATAAATATTGATATATTAAATAAATGGTGCACACTTTAATTTTATTTTATTTGTAAATAATTTATTTAAAACAAACGCCTAATAATTAAATATTAAATGGGATGTACTATATAAAAAATAATAATATTAAATATAATTAAATAAACAACTATTAATATTATTACTATAAATATATATTAACATATATTACAATATTGATAAATTAAATTAAAAAAAAAAGTACTTAAAACAAAATTAATTATTTAATAAAAAATATTATATAAATTGATATAGAACAGAAAACAAAACAAGAATTAAAAATACATTTGAAAATAAAAAAAAATCATGAAAAATAAATAAATTAAAAAAATAATGCATTTTTTTATTTATGCGATTAACGGAATCGAAACAAATCCATGTAGTATATTTGAGCTTCACGGGTTACAAGATAGATGGGGTGACAGAAATATCAAGCTTTGCATGCAGGTAAGCAAATGATTTTACTAAACAATGTCACCTTTATTCTTCAAATGTAATAAAATATTCTTATAATATTTATAAAGTTTATTTATAAAGTGGAATTTTTATTTTTTAAATATAATCTAAAAATCATTCAATGGAAAATAATTGCTATTTTAAATGCCTTTTGGAAGTCACTAATTTTTCCAAAATTTAAGTTCTTATTTGTGTTGTGTATCATTGATATTGGGAGCAAATCGTGATTTAGTTTTCATTTTACCGATATCCTTTGTTGGACAATCTGAATGGTTTAATGTGTTGTTCTTTTTGGTTTTGTATTTACAGGCAACTTTTTATCCAAAGTTTTAAATATTCCATGAATATCTTCGCTGGTTTTCATTATAATCCACAATAACGTATTTTCCTTCCGAATCATCTTCAAATTGTAAAATAGTACTTTTAATGGTAATTGGTTCTTATCGTAATCTTATGGTAATTGGTTTATAAATGTTTGCTTTATTTCGTCAATTATGGCCGAAATATTTTTATTTGCTATGTATTTAATGATCTTAAGTTCGTTTTGATAATCTTCCTTTGATATTGAGATCTATTTAAGCGGTGTATCATATGATTATATCAACTTACGAATATTAAATTTGTTAACTCACGAAATAATTCATAAAATTGTTGTTGTTAAGAAGATAAATAAATACAATTTAAAATTCAACCTTGTTTATTTCTAAAGGACGATTCATGATTGATTTTAAAATTGGCACTAAATCGAAGTCTCTAACTACACTTTCTTATTCATTAAGAAGCAAGATTATTCAAAGATGGGACGACGGGGACGATCCAAAATCCTGGAGTGGCTCATATGCAAAACTGACCATAACATTATCACTCCAATTCACTCGACTAACTAATTTCATGTGACGTATCGTCATTTAGTTTTTTCAAGTGACCAATAATATACTTTGGTTGCAAATTGTCGTGACAATAATCACGTCATGTGAAGTGACATGACTGTGAGAATTGGGGTGTGTATATAGTACCCAACCTCACTTAATATTAATGACGAGCGTATTTCGTCTACTCAAAATAATTGTTTCCATCGTTAAGATAAATGTGTTACAATTAAATAAACTTATTTAATATAACATGGCTTAAAATATGTATAGGTTGCCCGATGAAATACCTCGAATATTTCCAAACTGTTTTCTTATCCGTATTTAAACACTTAATAACTAAAGAGTCTCCTCTATTCTATTTTGTGTCTCATCATATTAAAACAATCATAAATCCATATGAGATCTTAAAGCTACATATGAAGAAAAAAATCTCGTCGTATTTAAACATAATTTTTTAATGAAATAACTCAAGAAATCTGTCATTTCTATTTAAATAAACCATAACTCATCTATACTATATATACAAGACTAAAATATTATTTATTTATTTCTTAAATATATATAATTTTTTAAATGTTATATTATTTATTTATTTATTTATTTATTATTGTTGTGCTTTGGGTTGCTGATTGGTCACAGCTATCAGCTACAGCTTTATACGAAAATAAAATTATTATATGCGCTTGTTGTTGGTGTTCTTGGTATGTTTACAAAATATGATAAATAAATAAAAAATTAAATAAAAAAAATTTCGTTTCTTTAAAATCATTAATCATTTTGTAATTAATGTAAGGAAACAACACAAAATAATTGTGTATATATATATGTATGTGCTTAAAATGCCATATAACGAATTTCTGTTTTGTACCGCATTTCATTCACAGAACCGATTTTTTGTATATGTACATTTTGTGTCCGCCAACTGAAATATCAAAAAAAAAAATAAGTGTACATATAAGTGGAGAAGAAGACAGTCTGACAACAAGTCTAGATAGAAAGTTATTTGATTGAGTCGTCCTGTCTTTGTATATATAAGTATTCAATCAATATACGAAAACATCTAATTATTTAATGCAATCAATGAGCGCGAAATACCCTATACATATAGTATACATTTCACAATCACTGAAGATACAAATTAAGGTGTACAAAATGTTATACGATCGTATAATAAAAATAATTATAAAATCTAACTGTGACATGTATACAAAAGAGTTTTAAGACTTAATTAAAATGTAATAAAATCAATCAAATACCTAATAATTTTTAATTAATTTTTACGATCTTCCGCTACATAATTTATTTATATTTTCAGGTCATCTGTGTATATTTATATAATATATACATCTACATAGTTCAAAAAATTTTCTAATGAACTATCTGTATTGTATTGGCCACATACACATCAATTTTGTTACAAACTATATATACAAAGTACATCGTACCAGACCTCCGACCAAACAAAACAGAACACGCTTCGAAAAGTGCAGAAATAATTACACACAAAACTTAATTTATATTACATCGAAACGAACTTCCCACAATGATTAATGTTAAAATTTCATGAATTTTTAATTGTTAATAATCATAAAAACTAATTATAAAATAATAAAAATTTATTAAGAATGATAATTTTGACAACGGAGTTATGGTTGACATAATATGTTGATATTATATGAATAGCATTGGAATTAGATTTAAACATAAATTACATAGTTAGTCTCTACCAGATGCTGAGATTCTTGTATCATCTCAAACCTACAATATACAGAATTAATACGATACAGAAGTTATGAATACCAAACCAATCAACTTGATTATTACTGGATTAATTGCATTTACTGAATTTTAAGCAACATTATTTTTCTAGCATATTTTCTAGTTTATAAAATATAACTAAGGAAGTTGAGACTATAAAGGTTTCTGGACTAAGGATGTAGAGTGCGAATTTTTAGTTTATTATTTTGAAAATCTGTAAACATCTAACAGTGACCGAAATGAGGGGTACACGACCAGGAAATGACTTATGCTGTTTTTGAATTGTTTCACTGGCTATATGGCATGTGGCGCCCTCTTGTTGAAACCACATATTGGCTACATCAATAGCACCCAATATCGGGTGAAAGAACTATGTTATCATGTCACATTATCGAGCACGAGTAAGAGTTACTGTTTGACCATCCTCATTTTCAATAAAACAGTACACACAAAAAAAAGTGGAGTTCTCTTGACTCCGATTCGGTGTCACATAGTATCCCACCGATCGGATACAAATTTAATTCATCCGATCGGAGTATTTTATTTGATAATCCTTCTCTTTTTTGGATTGGATTATTCACACCTAACTAATGAAAATTACTTAGTAAGAATAGATCTTTATACATCAGACGGACAAATTAATTTTATGCGTTTAGGGCCGATTGTATGAACGCGGATAGACGATATAACCTCGGATATATCGTCGTTTGCATTGTATCAACACAAAAATAAATCCATGAGTAGAGTTATATCGTCTGTTTCTATCTTCTGTTTTCGGTAGTTATAACCGAGGATAGAAATTGTTATTGTTGTTTGTGTATTGTGATTATTATATATAAAATTTATATAATTTGAGATTAAATAAATATAGTTAAATAATAATAATAATAAATAATGGAGTTTAATAATAATAATGCACGTATTAAACGAGGAAGGTAGAAATTTTAAGGAATATAGAAATTTTACGCAAGATTTACGCAAGACGATCGCTGAAGAAAGGGCATAAAGATTCAGAACGGGTGGTGGACCATATCAACCTAAAACGAGCGAAAATGATCCGATGTACTCGTTTGTGGATGGTTCGGTGTGCCCACTTAATAATATAAATTATTTCAGACTTTCTTAATATATATTTAAATTATTATAAATTATTAAAATGTGCCCTTTTAGAACGATCTGAATGAGGAATATTTGGATGATGAAATGTTAACTACACTGGATCCACCAAATATTCTGCAATAAATTATTCACTTGGTAATACTGTGGATATCGACGAAATTAATTAAACCGAGATATCAACCGCAGCTGTGACAAATGTACCGTCAAATTCAGATTCCCTATAAACAGACCTTCAACATTAAATTCAAGATCTAACATTTTAAGGTCACGGTCAACAAGAATTTCTGCATCAAAACGACTGAATAATAAAATGATGGAAGAAATTACAAAAATTTGCATTTTATATTCGCAAAACGATTCGCTTTGAATAAATATTTAACGACAATTAACCGTCAAAAATAATAAAATAGTGCTACTAGATAAAAACTGCTGTAAAACTGCTATAAAAGGAAGATAGAAAATTTGTTCATACAATCGGAAAAAATAATATCGTCGGATAGAGATATATCACTACTCTCGGATTTTATTTTTATCCGCGTTCATACAATCGGCCCGTGTTTTTTCATATTTTCAGATTAATGTATTTGAGCAGATATGATGAAACAAAATTATTCATATGGTGTCAGAGCACACCCAAAAAACTTTCTATTTAGACCATTCGGAGTTAACGAAACGATACCAAAGAAGTGAACAGAATTGATTTTTCGGATAAATTAAATTAACTCGATATGATGTGTTAACATATTTAACTTTATTTATTTAAAATATTCATCAAAATTCTAAAATACATATAGTTTTATGTTACAAAATAAAAAATTAATTGGTTAGCTCCACCAACTTCACCTCCGGTTCCTGTTTTTGGACTAGATCACGCCATACTAAAATGAATGATGAATCAGGCTTCTTAGTTAAAATATTCCTGTCTGTTTATCAACATTGATGTTTATGGTCAAATACATTAATAATACTCAGCTTTAGATTTCTACCGGTAGGTCTGGCATCGTTTTGATAGTAGGATTCTGAAAAAAAAATAAAAATAGCAATTTTTTACATTAAAGTTTTTATATTAATTTGTGAACAGGTATATTTAACACTTATTTAAATTTTTATAATAATTAAAAATAATTTCACAAATATTTATAATAAATAACTAACAATTCTTACCTTCATGTTGGACTTAGTTGAACGGGAAAGCTATCAGTTAAAAATTCCGACTATGACCAACAATAGAGATTAAATTATCTCTTTTATTAACTAATTTAACCGTATACACACAAGTAATTTAATTCACATATTTATTTTATTTATTTATTAATAATTTTATTAATATTTAAATTCACAATAACTATCAATATTTTTTTTATAAAAAACAAGTCATCACTTTGAATACTAACAAGAAACTAAAATTTTCGTGCTAACTAATGTATGGAATGAAAGTCAAATCCGAAATTCAAAAATGACCCGAAAAATCTTCGCCTAAGATAACTCCAGATTGTATTGATTTAACACTCCATAAGTTTCAAAATTTGCTATAGGAAGTACCTTTTAAAAAAATCCCCGAACATATTTTAATATTTTTGCGAAAATTTTAATTTTAACACCGAATTGTGCGATCAAATTAAAATTTAATAATTAAAGATAATTAAAATTTTGAGCTCAAACCTGCGGTGTTAATTTTATACAAAAGGATAAAAATAAGAAACTTTTTCTGTTTCGTAAGTTAGTAGTAGTACTACATTTAGTCTCTTTACGCATTTACTCTCGAAAGGGCAATATATCCTATTTTAATTGAAGTCTATAAACAGTGGAGGAAAGTTTCATAGTTGAACCTATAGTTGTACTCTATTTGGTATGTGGCTGTTTGAACCACTGAGACTCCGCGTGAACCGCGGATTACTATTATATAAAAAAAATTGATTTCTCTGGTCAGTAGACGATCAAAGCTTTCATTAAACGATATAAGTGATAACCACAAAGAAAAAACGAATTGACTCTTCGTCCAGTTGAACCGCAACCGTAACAGTTTGAAGCATTGCGGTCAATTGTATTGACTTATGCCTATCCAAATACACTTTACACCGTTTCAAATACGTTATGTGCATATTTAATATATACGTACCAGTTTTTTTGTGTCCTCCGTCACTCAGGTGCAATTGGCCCATTGTGACATTCCTACGACATGTGGCTATACGTAGATCCATTTTGGCTCTAAAATTTTGGTGGTTGACAAAGCAAACAAGGTGAAAATGAGCTATATCGCTTACGATGATTTGGCTGAAAAATCCAACATTGACTTGTTGCTGTACAATAATCCATTCAACAACAGCTGTCATGAACAGAGTCATGGTTATTAGTCTTTAGTTGTTTTGTTAATTTAATTCTGTAAGCATGTAGACACAGATCTGTGGTGCGTAAACGCTATAGAGAGATTATGAAATGTGCAATTCTTGTCCACGATACCGAATTTATGTTCCTGAAGTTTTACCAACACCCTCACGCACTGCTCCGATATGTCTCCAACTAGACCAGTCTCTCTGAATTTTTTAATTAATCTTTTTACAATTGACGATTATTACACTATTTTGACCATATTTTGTATATAATTTTCAGACGCGGCCGCCAAACTTTCATTATTTTTGAAATATGGTTCAATAATCAAAACATGTTGTTGTACATAACATTCCAATTTAACTATCCCTAAACTCTCAGCTGTCAAATTATTCTTTTTTCAGGATTGCTTAAACTGTACTGCAAAAATGGCGACAAATTCAAATCGTTAATTTTGAGACACCCTTTATTATTAACATACCTATAATTTCGTTAACTTCGCCGAAAAAGAACAGAATGATTTGTCGACACAATATAAATGAAGATTATCACTTGGTAAAAACAGCTCAATTAAAACTCAATTGGATGGGTATTTAGCTTAAAAGTTTTCCAATAAAATCAAAATTTTGTTCTTTCAACAGAAATAACTACTACAGACAGCCAAACTATATGGAGAAATCATGTATACTATACTGAAATAAGGGGGAATAATTGTACCCAGGATGAAAAGGCTGTATTTGAGCTCTATTCCTTTACCATTGATATTACGATAAATAAAATTCAATCAAATCTATAAAACTAAGTTGAAATACATACATGAAATCAAATAAATGTTTCATGCCACTGCGGTTAGTTTCATTCAGGACAGTAAATGAGTTCATCATATTTTATAAAAAATTAATATACAAACATTTATTTATCGTAATATCAATGCTAAAGGAATGAAAGAGACAATAAAATTCAATTATAGCCTTTTCATCCAGGGTACAATTATTCCCCCTTATTTCAGTCTATAGTATACATGATTTCTCCATATAGTTTGGCTAACTGTAGTAGTAATTTGGGCTTTCGATAAAGAGAATAAATATAAAGAGGAACATCTTGTATGAACCTCGGTTGCATATAAACTGGAAATATTACTGGATGGCAAACGAAATAGGATAAACATATATTTTTTATTTCGTTTCCTCTTTCGAACGAAAACAAAAAAAATTTTGATTATTTCAAAACTTCGCTTACTATTTCATATTATTGTTCGATTGTAAAATGGAACAGATATATAATAATCTATTCCATTTTACAATTGAATAATAATATGAAATAGTAAGCGATGTTTTGAAATAGTCAAATACTTTTTTTGCTGATGTTCGAAAGAAAAAAAATCATTGTTCCTATCTTTAATTATAATATTTATTTGGAGATTTTCAGAGTTGCAGGTCAATAGTCATTGTGTACCAGAAACTATACAATATAATATTTCATTTTAAGGATTACAAAATTTTCCAGTTAATATATGATGTCAGCAAACCACAAATACTTCTTAATCCTCATATTTGTGTATCGCCTCATAAAATTTAATTAGCCACCCATATAATTTAATTGGAACCTCTTTAACGCGCGGGATGATTTATTTACAAGCGAATATTTCAACAATAAAGTTGATTTCATTTTCAATACAACTGCCTGCAATAACAATGGTTGTAAGATCATATTCTTATACATCTCTCCTTCAATTGATCATAATTTACCGTTTTATTATTATTGTTATTATTATTATTATTATTGTTATTATTATTGTACGAAGCATTCTGGTCAAACTTGATATAGAAGTTTGATTATAATTCATAATTCTCTTTTATTACTACACTTTTGTAAATGGCATGTGATTGTGGGTGGGATACACATTTGGATGCGATTTTTTTTTCTTCTCGGTTTGTACATATGTATATTTGTACACATAAACATAAAAGTTTATAATAAAATATTGTGGGTGGGATTGATGTTTAAACATAGTTTTCGTTTTCTCGCGTTGCGAAACTGATCTATACTGAATGAGTATAAGTATATGACTCAATGATTTGTTAAATTTTTGTATTAAGCTTAACGAGAGTTTATAAACGGAAATCTTTATTTGGAACAAATTTTTATTTCAATTATTCATCGTATACATAGTTATGGAAAATAAATTGGCTAAATCAACGGACAAAAAAATTATTAGTTTGCAAATTGTTTGAAAGTTGTGTTTATACGCGCGTTATAATTAACCATTGAAAATCTATATTTGTTTCATGAACGGATTCGGCATTTTATCTGTAGAGAATGTTAGGCAAATTTGTGCCGGAAATGAACAGTTTTGTTATATATTCATATCAAAATTGAATTTATACACTACATGTATTTAAAATAGTTATAATGAACTTATGAAATTGGATTTTGATTGGTTTTTGTATATGCATATAATAAAAGCTTTGTGTACACGGATAATTGGGTTATACTGTGTGACAATCACCTTGCGTTCAATAAGCTCTTTTATAATTAGTTATTCGATTGAATTTCAGTGCCATTTAACTCATCTTTGACCTAATTATTTCATGCATGACTTAGAATTCTTCAAGGCCATTTTATATTATATTTTTTAAACATACATATAAATATACTAACTTCTATTAATTTACATATTTTTAGCTAAATTTTAGCCAACTATGTGAAGAAATTTAATTAACCGTGAACGTGTAAAATTATAATATAAAGGTGTTAAAATTGTTCCTTGGCTTTATTACATTTGCATTTTATTGGTGTCTTAATATGCCCAGCTTATTTCATGTGTATACCTATTTTTACATTTTATCGCGGCAAATAACCGAATAAGGTTTATCTGTTTCTTGAAATAACTGAAAAGATATAGAAACTATTGTCTAGTGTCTAGGATTTTTGGCGTTATGAAAGTAAAGATCGTTTACATAGAATATATTCAAATATCACTATTCACTATATACGCTCTTGACAAACCATTTAAAAATAATGATTTACCAACAGTTGAATGTAACAAGGAACAACACACTTTTACAGCTACTATAACCATATTGTGACCTGTTTTGTCGATCAGAAAGCATTACGAAATATCACTTATGCCGATCCTTATTTATTTATTCATGTACAACGCGCAAATAAACATAGTGAACATATCCCCAAGAAGGATGCGTTCGCAAACACAACATGATCTAATGATACTTCAATAAAAACTGTATTCTATATAATTAAGAGGACACCCTTGAATGGTTTGGGGAATGTTGTCGAAATACACATAAATTGTAGCATTGAGTAAATTATTTCTTTTTAAGATCACCTATACCTTTCAAAACTGACAGATACAAAGGTGATATTAAAATATTTTATACCAATATCACAAATCGAGATATAATAACATTTCGTATATAATATTGTACAATTAATTTCGTACTGGCATTTCAGCATCATATATACAAGACAATGATCATCGCAGATAAAATTGCAGTCTATATACATAATTAATCACGATCAAAACTGCTCTACATCATTCCATCTATATATACTCGTAGGTATATAATGCACAATTATATATTTTAATATATACATAAACAACAACAATTACATATTGCGTTGACATTTAACAAAATCGCAATTAATCAAAATGATGAATGTAAATAAATCCATAATTTAATTAATGTTTTAATAATTTTTTAATTTAATTAAATTTGATGAAGTTATCTTGTTATGACTTCACTGCTGTATGTATTCTTGGTAATATTATATGCTACTCGCGTATATTGTGTCAAGTATATACGAACAGATATATTACGCACATAAACATTAATTAAAATTAATTATTTTATGTTAAATAAAATTAACAATTTAATTTTAAATTGGACTCGCGATCGTGTTAGAATTTATTGTGATTTATAGTTTTTCGCGCGTCTTTCATTTGTCCTTAAAGTATAAAATAAAATCCTGAAACTGTATATAGTGAGTGTTGATTTCGGGTCATTTATCTGCCGTGTGTTGGGTTGGTAATTCACAATATATACATATATAATGAATGTTTAACAAACAAATGAATAAATAAGAAAAGAAATTTTTTATAAATTTTAAATTGAAACCCTATAAATATTGACCATAGGGGGTCTTAGAGAGGTTTTGTGTAGTTTCGACGTATTTTTTGAGGGCAAAATAATATTTTACAAAACTTTTGTGTGTTTTGGTATTTTGTTTGTTAGTTAGTAGTGGCTTGTGTAAATAAACTCTCGGAGGATTGAAAAATTATGATCACCTGGCATGATAAATTTTTTGGTTAATTATTCGTTGTTTGTGTGTAGACTGGTCAGTATTTTGTCATATTTAAAACATATCGATATAATGAGTACCACGTTTATACCATATGAAGGAGAGATTTATCTACTTATATAATATGATAACATGTATGCCAATTATGAGATTTATAAGAGAATTCTATAGTTACTCGTAGAAATTAATTTCATGATTTTATATTATAGATACCAAGACTATATAATTAACAATAACGTTAATTAAATTAAAATTGAGAAAGTTAAGATATTTTATATTGCACAAAAACAGTTAATAGTTAATTATAACATTTGCAGTCGATTGAAATTATTTATTATGATTATTGAATTAGCTTAATTACTGATAACATACTTTAACTATTAACATAAACATGTTTGTAAATTTTACATTAATTTATGCGTATATGGTAAATCCTTTTACACAACCAATTGATTTATACACATCAATTTTGCATTTATTATATTGTTGAATAAAACAATTTTATTAGTAAATTGCGAAATTTAGTTTGCAACAATCGACATTACAATTAAACATAATATATTGATTTATATGATGCCTAACTTAATATATTGATTTGATCTATAGCTAAGTTATCTGATTTAAAACGTCTGATAACAATTCTATAATCACGATCACTTTATAGCCTGACAAAGATCAATGATGTGCAGACTTATAAAGCTTAATCTGTGTTAATTCAATGCTACCTGGAGTTCATGCCGTACCTCACATCACAATCACGTACGGTACAGCACAGCTTCCTACGTACATCAAATAAATAATTAATGAAATCAAAGAGGCAAATGTGTAACAAAACCTATAGACTAATGATTTGTTTATACTCTCGTTAAATTCAAGCTAAGATTCATAAACTGTTATTAATAAGTTGTTAATGTGCATTATAATTATTAATATTCTTACGATAACCAAAAATATATTCTATTCTATATATAGACTAAAATAGAAAATCAATTCAAAGATAACGCCACTGATCTAATTGAGCTAGTTCCTTTAAACCTGTTTGGATCTGGCATAAATTGGTTGCTTCATCAATATTCATTTATCTTCCAAATAAATCTGATGGGGGATCGTATCTACAACCTAAAATTAGGCCGTAACCGATTAAGAATTTAGATTTTGTGTGGTTGAATCAGGGAATAGTGAGTTCCTCCAAACTTAATATATCGATCAATTATACCATTTTAAACTTGTATGGAAATCTGTATGCCAACATCGTTGTGAAATCTATCCAATGGGGAATAAACGAGGAATACATAAAACTTAAAGGTATATAGTTATACCTTATGAATGAGAAGTTGTAATGATCAATGAAGCGGGCATATCGCTAAATGTGCAGAAATATCGTAGTTGAATCTAGACGGATGAGTATGAAAGTTGACTTTTAACTTTCGTAGGAAAATATTTTTCATAAAATTATTTTCAATCTCGAGATATGGTTTTTTCTAAATCCGTGATATTCTACATATAATCGAAGGGCAGCGATTTGGCCGGTGCGGTCATTGATTGACAGGCGATCATGAACGAATTATGTGTAGCGTTTTCTAATGGTATAGAATAGTGAACTTAACTTGAATTAAATAGTTATTATGCATATCATGAATTGGATTTGTTGGATTATAAGAAACAACAAATTCTAATTCGAAGATAATTGAATATAAAATTTAAAACATTTTTTCCCCATTCAATGAGACATTATACATTTTTCCTTCACTGTACCACCATATTCTATCACGAATAATATAAATTATTATGAGATTAAAATTCATTTACACAAATTAACATTTTCAAAATATTAAATCACCATGACGGTTAGGCTTTATTGTTGTTGAATTGCTAAACATTTCTGTCGTATAGTAAAGATAGGTAAATGGCACTGTATAATTTTGATCGATGAATTCAATCTAAGATTTTAATCGAACCATTTGGCATTACATAAAAAAATAATGATTTGATGATTTGTTTAATTGATGATATGAGAACTTGTATTGTGTGATAATCAACTCACTTTGGAATTAAAATAAAACGCATATGTTCATCCCACATATCACACGTCAAATTCTTCAAGTGTTGCATTACCAATTTTGCATGTAATTAACCATGAACTAATTTATATCAGACGATACAATCATTAATCATGTGCATTAAATTATGCTACACAAAATTCTTTGGAAAAACGTATCTTTCGGTTCGACTTAATGTATAAATAAATTCATTACTCATTTAAAATTGACATATTTTAATTAAGTTTTGTCTGGCAGATTTAGCTTAGCTACACACAAACATATATAATTATTTCTCGCACTATAATATTATAAATAATTAATTTATTTCAAATCTGTCATCGGATCAAATTTCGATGAGTTTCTCTCTGTGCGTAAATACATATTCGATAGTGATGAGTTATAAAAGTGGCATTGCCAATATACAAATCTAATTAGATATGTAATTTTGTGTTGAGCACAGTTAAGAAACAAATTCGAGGTTTCCGGTTACGAAATTCGAAATCAACAAACAAATCGACTAATTGTGATTGATCTTATATACAAATAAAATATAGTGCTTAAGTGAAACATACAGCATAAAAACTATAATAAGTTCATTGTTTTGTCTTGTTGGTTTTTGCTGGGTCGTAAACTTGTAATTACTTAACCATAAAATAATGTGCAATAAATTAATTATCTGAATTATTCAATTATAAATTTTGTAATTTGTGTACTCATATATTATTCCGCCTTTTCCTTTTCAAAATTGATTCTTCATACTGGCATCAAACAATATTTTTCGTATCTTTAGCTGTTTTTACGTATGAAAGATTTATCGAGCCACAACTGTAGAAAGTACTACGACAACGAGTGGTAGAAGTGTTCATTTAGTTGTCTTGATTCAATATAATGCAAATGGGAGAAATTATTGAAGAAATTGAAAACAAAACATGGCATGTGTTAGAAAATAGACTAAAAAACATTGAACTACAAAGAATCGAGGTAAATACAAAGATAAAGCAAACAAACTATATTAAACCACTCGAGGAGTAAGCCAGGAATATTAAACATTCGCAGTCATTGAGACTCGCATAAGAATGCAAAAGTGAGATGGATTAAACAAATTCAACAGTGATTGAAGATAACAATGATAGCCGAGGATGCATTTAGCTCATTAAATCATTAAATTGTATTAATTAATCAATGTAAACACTTTAACGAGATTACATCTTATAGTGATGACCCCAATACACTTTAAATTAGTATGACGAAGAAAATTCGAAAAAATTAAGGTATTAAAATTAAATTATCTTAAGTATTAAATTTTCGAGGGATGTAATAGGAATATAAATAAAATAAGAACATATAATTACATATAATTCACACGACAAAGAAAATATAACAAAACGAACATAATAAAACGTCACAGCGCGTCATTGCTACAGTTTTTCATTACACTTGAGCATACTCGTATATAAGTATGCATACATATAAATGAAAAGACTGACAACGGCCTAATTGTCAGTAATTACACCCTTTTATCGATTTACCTGGAAGCGGTGACAATTTTTTTTTGCGGTTTGCATTCCCTTTTCATGTTGTAATGAAATTTACAATTTTAGCACTTAATGCTGCAGGAAACTGTGTATATACACATACATTTACATGTGCGTCGTCTTACATACATGTTATCTTCTATATATGGGCACTTCACGTAGATAGAATTTATTCGATACGGTTAAATAACATATTTGTTGTTGTTGTTTTGCGCGTGAAAAATCATTTCAATGTACATTTCATTCAACATATCAATGCTTGGTTATGATCTTTTATTTTGCTTCTTTTACTTTTATGTTTCCGTTCGCGCATATAATTTTTTAATGCTTTCATTGTAAAATATATAATATTTTGTGTTGTGTTATCTTAAAGAAATGATTTATAGCATGTGAGGTCTCTCGTGAGTTTTATTGTAAATTTATTTTTATAGATCATAATTGATTTGTAAAAAAATAAGGAAAAATAAAAGTTCAAGATTTAATTTGAGATAATAGAGGGAAATTTATTCATAATTCTCGTAATCAGTGTTGCGGTTTTGATCGTATGTATATATAAGCGAACTAGATATAAAGTGGTAATTTGCTGCATAAGTAATTGAAGGTTACGATTGTAATTTAGTGCGATTTAATTATTATTATATATGATGAAGATGAATATTGAATATGCGATTGTTTAAATGTACTTATAATAAATTCATTAATTACTAATCGAGAAATTAACAATAAATAATATTACAAATTAATTTCAATCACTCAACCGATTAAAATATGTTTGACATTCAAAAGCACCAGCTTATATTGCACCAGCGCTATCATACATCATGTATATTTTTATTGAGGGCATTATTAATTTAGTAGGTGCTCGCTTTTTAATTAACAGCGATTTTAATTTTTAGTACATAAAAAGTGAAACCAGATAATTTATATTTACCTGTCTACGTAATAATCAACAGCATAATCATCATCACCATTATTATAATTAGCTGCAATTAAGTTCTGTTGTATATTATAAAATTTTCAAAAGCTCACTAATAAAAACATTTAAATTTTTTAGGGAGACATGATAAATTTGATTTTTTGGTATAATGTTGTTGTGTGCCAACATAGTTATGTTTGGAAATAATATATCGTAACCAGTGTTGGTATTTACGGTATCGATCTTAACCACTTTTTTCAATTTTATAGCTTGATATATTTCAGTTATATGGTACTAAAATAAACCCAACTTTCTCTTTTGTAAGAATCCATTCCAGCTCCTTTAGGACATAGTTTTAACCTTTTGTACCATTCGATCGACTAATATTATATCTATATAACCATTGAGATTGTAATTATTAAGGACAAGTTAATTGGCTCAAAATACGTTAAATCAAGAATAGAATTGATAATATAACCATTAGTCCATTTAGGCACTAGTGATACTGCCATTCACACACTGCCGAGATTCTACAGAATTAAAATTTTAAGAACCACAAGTTATATTAATATTTCATCACAAAATTGTCTTGATAAACCTCTCGCTACAAAGGTAACATTTTTTACCATACTGAACCATTTAGTCGGATGATGATAGTAAAATCCAAAAATTGTTTAACACATTTCTCAAAAACTATACATTGAATTTATCTTTAAGTTATAGTTACATTCTGTAAAGCATATTCCAATGACAACACAACACTTCAAAAATTTAACAATTCAATAATCAGCATGTTAAGTTGTTTATGCGCGACATACCATACACGTATATATAATCTACTGCATATAACTTGATGACATGCTTTCTAGTCATTAAGCTACAATAACATAAAAACACCTTATCTCATGTGTTGAGGTAGGTTGCCAGCACATTTGTAAAACATATATGTCACAAATTATTAACTATACGCGCATACGATAATGACTACATTAGACTACGATCAAATACAACAAAAAAATCGATTTTGATTGATTGATTTGAATGTATATACCCGCGATATACGAAGAGTCCACGCATCGAATTATATCCGTATCTAGCGTTCAAGATTGATTGCTGATACAGTGGAATAAATTTAATTAAAATTAAAATAAGGCAATATTAAATGGCTAGATGTATTTTTTTATTTGGAATTCGATTGCATGCAACACTTTAATCATTCCATCTATATGTATTATACAAAAGCACACAATTAAAAATTGACATAAAATTACAGGAAATTAATTATCGCACCACAAAAACTCCATGAATATAAATTACTTAACACCTTTGTATTTCTATTTCCAAGATTATGCAACATATCTATACATACATATACATATATAAATATTATATGTAATTGTGATGATAAATACAATTTAAATTGCACATAATATGATTAAAAAAACATGTATACATACGAGTATGTACATGCATCGATAGATGTGATGTGAAAGAAATGAAGAGGTTTAGGTATATACATATATACATATAATAAGAAGCATAACAGGTTGATTTACAATTAAAAATAGTTATGCTGTAGCAGAAAAAACATCAGTAATTAATTTTATAGTTAGCTCAGTTTTTAACTCGGCTTTATAGAATAAATTGGAATATCTATTTCGTTTAACTGCTAAATAACATGTACTTAGCTAAGAATATAAGTAAAATGGCATTTAAAATTTAATAATTAGGCTGTACTTAAGAATACCCACTACGAATTGTGTTGTAAATCTTACATTCCCGGGATTAATTAGCTTCCAAATATAAACTAGACATCCTCATATATATATATATATATATATATATATATATATATATATATATATATATATATATATATAAATTAATGCTATCCAAATAGCTTTTTGGATTTCACATTTAAATGCCATGCATTACAATTATGACCTAGCAATCAAGTAATGCTGAAGATGACGAATAAATATTTACCTCATATATGTAGCTCAAATTTAAAACACTTAAAACTATAGCTATTAAAGAGCTAACTCAATAAAAACAGAACGAAGCAAAAGGATTGATATGCTTTATAGAAAAAGATAGAAATAGTGTATCACCCCGTGACATTGAAACGCTAAACCTTCAATTCAATATATCAAATCTGAATTGTGGGATGTAAGCTGATGCCAACTTACTGTTCTTATTCAAGAATACCACAATGCGGTTTTCCTATACGTGTGAATGTGAAAACATTAATCTCCTATTTATCGTAATATCAATGCTAAAGGATGAAAAGAGATAAAAAATTAAAATCTAGCCTTTTCACTCAGGCTACAATTATTTCCCCTTATTCAGTCTAGTATACATAATTTCTTCATATAGTTTGTTTATCTGTATAATAGTTATTTGTGGTTATAGTGCAAAAGTCATTGTTTGCTGATCTTTAATGACAGTCCTGCAGACTGTCATGAAAATTGTCAATGTGTAAATGATTTACGTAAATTGGACTCATATCAAGGAAATTAAAAAAAGACTATAAAAGCTTAATTTTTGGATTAATTATGAGCAAGGCAAAAAAATATATTCATTCAATTTAAAACTATTATAACAAATTTATGATATAATTCCAATTTACTCTAAATAGCTCATAACGATTGATAGATCAGAAAAGAAATACCTTAAGAAATTGTTGAAACTTCATTCTATTCATATGTGTAAGTAAATAGAGCTTTAAGAATGAGCAAGCGGCGCAGTGGTTAAAGTTACGGCAATAGAATCCGGATCCCGATAGGAACAGGATGCAAAAGGGATTTTTCATAATCTGATTACGATCGGTAGTGTGAATGAACACATCTATGACTCTCTGTTGGAGTTCAAAATTCATGGAGCTATGGAATGTGCTGATGGTTCTACGTAAATCGGACTTATACCCCTCTCCCTACGTCCTCGATTTGGCTCTAATGGCGTTATAATGGGACGTAAATAAGCGAACCACAAAAGATTTGAGAGAGCCTGGAGCCTCAAAACAGATTATAAAGATAAAAGCAGACAAAAACAGAGAGCTCTTAAGAATTTACAATGGTTTGAGTTTTCGTTTAAAAATGTACAATTTTTTAAATCCATAATAATCTGTATACTCATCAGTTAAACTTCCAATGCCGGTCTGTTATAATTCTTAATTCTTAATTATGTAAAAACAATGATAATGTGGTGGGATTATTTTGATAAAAATACAGTCGAATTTATACGGAGGCTTATTAATCAATCCTATTTTTTCTTATAATAAAAAGTGTAACTAGCAAAATGAGCTGAGCTATATAAATTACAAATAGTGTGAGTATACATACAGAATTTGTTAGTCCAAATTCACTAAATTTTAAATATTTTGTGCTTTTTCCCGTTCAATACTACCGCAAACATGAACAATTACTGTTGTTTGGTGTTTCCAATGCTATTATATGTTTTCCCCAATTTTATTGTGAAATGAAAAGAACTCCACTTTTTAACTTTTAACTTTTGGTAGTGAACACCACTGCCATAATTTGATTAAGATTCCGTGTCAATTTCTCACAAATACAATAAAAATTGTTGAGAGAATAACATTCGCGGTACAAACAACATTTTGTTTGTGACTCAAATCATCAAACTTTGCATCAATTAATGCCTATTTGCGTTGTTAAAACATAACTTGTGTACCGATAAAAAATACCATTCCATCATAAAAATATCCAACTTCTTTCCAAAAAATTTTTATCGTCTATTGAGCTTTATAATACCGATCATTCATATATATATACAACAACAACGAACACACATAAGAACAACTAGAAAACTCAATAAAATTCGGTAAATCGATATTAAGAAATAAATAAATAACAAATCAATAAACATAAAGAAACAAAAGTAAGAAGATTAGCTTTACAAATACAAATCATTTTGTTAAAAACATATACTTTATGTATGGTATATAAACGTAAGATCATCACAGCATCTTTG
>OZ010736.1:199368603-199386103 GCA_963932295.1 Tipula lateralis
GCCTAAAAATCGAAAAATGAAAAAAATTTCTCATACAAAAGACATGAAATCAATTTTTTAAAAATCATTTTTTCAGCTTTAACTCGTCATATCTCAAAATCTATCGAGAAAATAAAAATTTGACCTAAGGGGCGACAAAAGTCCGTTTTATTCTTTAAATATTGGAATCATTGTTTTTCAACTTAGGGAAATTTTCAGTTCTAAATTTTCGATTTTCCGTAAGATCGGACTGAATCTGGAGAGTAAAAATTGTTTTCTATATGAATTTATGTGTGTGCGTAATTTAAATGATTTCACAATGCGTATATGTATACGGCCGTTTTCCATCGAAAAACATGGCCGATCCTATGTATGTGTAATGGGTTAGAAAGTGGTAAATACATCAACAATCGTATGAAAAAGCTGATTTTTTCGAAATTTTTGACTTTTAACTTCCTATAACTTGGTAGGCAGGCCCGATAACCAATTACTCACTTTCCAGAGTTTGGAAAATGATTATTTATCAACAATCCTGGATTAATAATTTTCATTTAAACCAATATTTTAATTCATGTTTTTGAAGATTTAAGAATCTAGATTTTTATATTTTCGATCGTGAATAGAGAAATAAAACGAAATGAATTTGTAATATCGGGTTTAAATGAATATTGTTTGTTATAACTTGCTCTGTTTCCCGTTTACAAATAGCAATGCTAATGTATGTGTTCACGGCCGATTCACTAAAAATATTAAAAGTATGCAGAAAGGCCTAAAAAACGAAAAATGAAAAAAATTTCTCATACAAAAGACATGAAATCAATTTTTTAAAAATCATTTTTTCCACTTTAACTCGTCATATCTCAAAATCTATCGAGAAAATCAAAATTTGACCTAAGGGGCGACAAAAGTCCGTTTTATTCTTTAAATATTGGAATCATTGTTTTTCAACTTAGGGAAATTTTCAGTTCTAAATTTTCGATTTTCCGCAAGATCGGACTGAATCTGGAGAGTAAAAATTGTTTTCTATATGAATTTATGTGTGTGCGTAATTTAAATGAGAATTTAAATGATTTGAACTAAAGGAAATGAAAGGAATAGGACAAAGGTACTTAAAAGTATATTAGAGTATAAGGGACGGAAAGATAAAAATTAACAACAAAAAACAAAAAATCATTAACAAACAAACGAGAAAGTCTCAACTAGAAAATATTTTAGTGTACATTCTGATTTTAAATCGGAATGTAGGAAAAGGAATGGACTTACGCAATTTTGAATTATTTTGTTCATGCATTTTTTAATTGCAATTTCAGGATTTTGGAATAATAAACAGAAATTGTATATTGTCTTACAATTATAAAATCAAGTAATGCATACTGTTTCATTAATGAAACCAAGATTTTTTCACTTTTTATTGTATATATTGAATTTTTGGTTATGTTTTCATAAACAAAAATTCAATATATACAATAAAAAGTGAAAAAATCTTGGTTTCATTAATGAAACAGTATGCATTACTTGATTTTATAATTGTAAGACAATATACAATTTCTGTTTATTATTCCAAAATCCTGAAATTGCAATTAAAAATGCATGAACAAAATAATTCAAAATTGCGTAAGTCCATTCCTTTTCCTACATTCCGATTTAAATTAAAATCAGAATGTACACTAAAATATTTTCTAGTTGAGACTTTCTCGTTTGTTTGTTAATGATTTTTTGTTTTTTGTTGTTAATTTTTATCTTTCCGTCCCTTATACTCTAATCAATACCACTAAAGATCAGGCCGATTATTCTCTTTTATGAGTTAGTATGAGTAAAGGGTTAGAAAACAACAAAATTTGTACAATTCGTTCGTAAACTGTCGATTTCTCGCAATTTTTTGACTTTGCTTTGTTGTATCTTACAATACAGGCCTTAACATCAATTTTTGTATATGAGGCATCTAAATATGATTATTTATCAAGACTGCTGTACAATAAATTTCCCATTTATTGATACATGCTAAAATTTTTCATTCATAAGAAATTTTCCTGATTTTTATTTTTATTTTCGGCTAATATGTTAGTTCGATAATATTTCGTTTATCGAATATGATCACATGATCAAAATGGTTCAATGTGATTCGAGAAAATGTATAAACAGTGATTATATAACGTAACTCCTCTTTTGCATTTGAATTTTGTATAGGAAAAACACTCTAGCACACAAAGAATACACAAAGTCACGAAAATTATTTTTTTTGTTTTGTTTACGTTGATTTTTTTGTTTCTTTTTGTTTTTGATGGTACATTGTCTGTTACTGTTATTGTAATGTATTGTATGTTTACTTGTCAGTATGAAAAAAATTGACCTAAAATATATTTAATTTTTGGCAAATTTAAAATATATTTGCGAAAATATAAATTTTAATAAACATATAAATATAAATAAATTTTATATTATTCAATTCATAATTTTATTGACTATATCGGTTGACAAAATTTGTATAATTGTTAATTCGTTAATTCTATTTCCAAAAATTAAACGAAACATCAATTTAATTATTTTTGGAAATAATAAAATTAAGTTTTTGTTTAATTTATTTCCTAGTTAAAATTCAGATAGATATTATCAAAATCTAAATAAAATTGTTAAATATCTATAAACCTACAAAAAATAATTCAAACAGATAAAATTTTATGTAAATTGAAGATAAATTACGAAAACATAAAATTTATCATAAAACAAATACATCCTCCCGTCGCAACTGCTCGTAGCAAACTAAAACAAAACAAAGCAACAAAATCAAAAATAAATTAAAAACGAAACGAATGCACTAAAAGACAACAGAGCACACAAACGTAATTGACCAAAATATCAATTTTATAATTTTTATAAAGAATTAAGTAATTTAAGTTTACAATTAAAACATTTTTAATAATCCTAAATAAAAATTCTGTAAGCCTAACAAAAATTAAAACGCATAAAATGTTACGTGATTTAAAAATATTACGTAAAAATAAAATCATACTGACAACGAACACGTGCTTTCGCTGCAAATGCTCGTGGCAAACTAAAACAAAGAAACAAAATCAAAAATAAAATAAAAATGAAGCGAAATGCACTAAAAGACAACGAAGAACAAAACTGTTTGCATTATTTCTAAAAAAAATGGAAACGAAGGAAAAATGGAAAAAAACGAGCGGGATGCAAAATAACATCATATTACTACTCGTATGCGCGAACCAGAGCAAAATATAACAAATAATATGTATTTAAACCCGATATTACAAATTCATTTCGTTTTATTTTCTATTCACGATCGAAAATATAAAAATCTAGATTCTTAAATCTTCAAAAACATGAATTAAAATATTGGTTTTAATGAAAATTATTAATCCAGGATTGTTGATAAATAATCATTTTCCAAACTCTCGATAGTGAGTAATTCGCTATGGAGCCTGCCTACCAAGTTCTAGGAAGTTAAAAGTCAAAAATTTCGAAAAAATCGACTTTTTCATACGATTGTTGATGTATTTACGACTTTCTATTCATTTACACATACATAGGATCGGCCATGTTTTTCGATGGAAAACGGCCGTATACATATACGCATTGTTCAAATCATTTAAATTCTCATTTAAATTACGCACACACATAAATTCATATAGAAAACAATTTTTACTCTCCAGATTCAGTCCGATCTTGCGGAAAATCGAAAATTTAGAACTGAAAATTTCCCTAAGTTGAAAAACAATGATTCCAATATTTAAAGAATAAAACGGACTTTTGTCGCCCCTTAGGTCAAATTTTGATTTTCTCGATAGATTTTGAGATATGACGAGTTAAAGTGGAAAAAATGATTTTTAAAAAATTGATTTCATGTCTTTTGTATGAGAAATTTTTTTCATTTTTCGTTTTTTAGGCCTTTCTGCATACTTTTAATATTTTTAGTGAATCGGCCGTGAACACATACATTAGCATTGATTTTATACTATTTCCCAATGCGTATATGTATACGGCCGTTTCCCATCGAAAAACATGGCCGATCCTATGTATGTGTAATGGGTTAGAAAGTGGTAAATACATCAACAATCGTATGAAAAAGCTGATTTTTTCGAAATTTTTGACTTTTAACTTCCTATAACTTGGTAGGCACGCCCGATAACCAAATACTCACTATCCAGAGTTTGGAAAATGATTATTTATCAACAATCCTGGATTAATAATTTTCATTTAAACCAATATTTTAATTCATGATTTTGAAGATTTAAGAATCTAGATTTTTATATTTTCGATCGTGAATAACAAAATAAAACGAAATGAATTTGTAATATCGGGTTTAGATATTAGATTGTGCTCTGTTTCCCGTTTACAAGTGCTAATATGATTTTATTTTACATCCCGCTCGTTTTTTTTCATTTTCCTTCGTTTCAATGTTTTTTTAGAAATAATCAATGCGTATATGTATACGGCCGTTTCCCATCGAAAAACATGGCCGATCCTATGTATGTGTAATGGGTTAGAAAGTGGTAAATACATCAACAATCGTATGAAAAAGCTGATTTTTTCGAAATTTTTGACTTTTAACTTCCTATAACTTGGTAGGCACGCCCGATAACCAAATACTCACTATCCAGAGTTTGGAAAATGATTATTTATCAACAATCCTGGATTAATAATTTTCATTTAAACCAATATTTTAATTCATGATTTTGAAGATTTAAGAATCTAGATTTTTATATTTTCGATCGTGAATAACAAAATAAAACGAAATGAATTTGTAATATCGGGTTTAGATATTAGATTGTGCTCTGTTTCCCGTTTACAAGTGCTAATATGATTTTATTTTACATCCCGCTCGTTTTTTTTCATTTTCCTTCGTTTCAATGTTTTTTTAGAAATAATGCAAACAGTTTTGTTCTTCGTTGTCTTTTAGTGCATTTCGCTTCATTTTTATTTTATTTTTGATTTTGTTTCTTTGTTTTAGTTTGCTACGAGCATTTGAGGCGAAAGCACGTGTTCGTTGTCAGTATGATTTTGTTTTTACGTAATATTTTTAGATCACATAACATTTTATGAGTTTTAATTTTTTTTAGGCTTACAGAATTTTTATTTAGGATTATTAAAACAGTTTGAATTGTATGACTTAAATTACTTTCATTCTTTATAAAAATTATAAAATTGATATTTTGGTCAATTACGTTTGTTGTGCTTTGTTGTCTTTTAGTGCATTCGTTTCGTTTTTAATTTATTTTTGATTTTGTTGCTTTGTTTTAGTTTGCTACGAGCAGTTGCAACGGGAGGATGTATTTGTTTTATGATAAATTTTATGTTTTCGTAATTTATTTTCAATATACATAAAATTTTATCTGTTTGGAATTTTTTTTTTTAGGTTTTTAGATATTTATCAATTTTATTTGGATTTTGATAATATCTATCTGAATTTTAACTAGGAAATAAATTAAACAAAACGTTAATTTTATTATTTCCAAATATAATTAAATTGTTGTTTCGTTTAATTTTTCGAAATAGAATTAACGAATTAACAATTATACAAATTTTGTCAACCGATATATTCAATAAAATTATGAATTAAATCATATAAAATTTATTTATATGTTTATTAAAATTTATATTTTCGCAAATATATTTTAAATTTGCCAAAAATTAAATATATTTTAGGTCAATTTTTTTCATACTGACAAGTAAACATACAATACAATACAATAACAGTAACAGACAATGTACCATCAAAAACAAAAAGAAACAAAAAAATCAACGTAAACAAAACAAAAAAAATAATTTTCGTGACTTTGTGTATTCTTTGTGTGCTAGAGTGTTTTTCCCATACAAAATTCAAATGCAAAAGAGGAGTTACGTTATATAATTACTGTTTATACATTTTCTCGAATCACATTGAACCATTTTGATCATGTGATCATATTCGATAAACGAAATATTATCGAACTAACATATTAGCCGAAAATAAAAATAAAAATCAGGAAAATTTCTTATGAATGAAAAATTTGAGCATGTATCAATAAATGGGAAATTTATTGTACAGCAGTCTTGATAAATAATCATATTTAGATGCCTCATATACAAAAATTGATGTTAAGGCCTGTATTGTAGATATAACAAAGCAAAGTCACAAAATTACGAGAAATCGACAGTTTACGAACGAATTGTACAAATTATGTTGTTTTCTAACCCTTTACTCATACTAACTCATAAAAGAGAATAATCGGCCTGATCTTTAGTGGTATTGCTATTTCTCCTGCCATACTTTTATTTGTGTTGGTTAGTTGTTGTATTTTTTATTTATTTCCCCTGCCAAACTTTTATTTGTGTTGGTTAGTTTTTACACAGTTTTTATATTATACAAAATTACGTCATTTTATTTTGGCGTTTATATATACGCCAATACTACCTCGTGTCTGGCAGAAACCTTTTAATGTATTAATCTCTGACGACTTGTTATATAGGAGATTTTGATTATGCTCGTGTAAAAAAAAGAAGCAGGCTTGTGTGAAACACACACACTACAGTCGGTTTTGCTTTTAGTGCATTCGTTTCGTTTTTAATTTATTTTTGATTTTGTTGCTTTGTTTTGTTTTAGTTTGCTACGAGCAGTTGCGACGGGAGGATGTATTTGTTTTATGATAAATTTTATGTTTTCGTAATTTATCTTCAATTTACATAAAATTTTACCTGTTTGAATTATTTTTTCTAGGTTTATAGATATTTAACAATTTTATTTAGATTTTGATAATATCTATCTGAATTTTGACTAGGAAATAAATTAAACAAAACGTTAATTTTATTATTTCCAAAAATAATTAAATTGATGTTTCGTTTAATTTTTCGAAATAGAATTAACGAATTAACAATTATACAAATTTTGTCAACCTATATATTCAATAAAATTATGAATTGAACAATATAAAATTTATTTATATGTTTATTAAAATTTATATTTTCGCAAATATATTTTAAATTTGCCAAAAATTAAATATATTTTAGGTCAATTTTTTTCATACTGACAAGTAAACATACAATACATTACAATAACAGTAACAGACAATGTACCATCAAAAACAAAAAGAAACAAAAAAATCAACGTAAACAAAACAAAAAAAATAATTTTCGTGACTTTGTGTATTCTTTGTGTGCTAGAGTGTTT
Source organism: Tipula lateralis (assembly GCA_963932295.1). NCBI lineage: Eukaryota > Metazoa > Arthropoda > Insecta > Diptera > Tipulidae > Tipula > Tipula lateralis. The sequence continues at coordinate 199,375,748 of OZ010736.1, forward strand.
TTCCTATACAAAATTCAAATGCAAAAGAGGAGTTACGTTATATAATCACTGTTTATACATTTTCTCGAATCACATTGAACCATTTTGATCATGTGATCATATTCGATAAACGAAATATTATCGAACTAACATATTAGCCGAAAATAAAAATAAAAATCAGGAAAATTTCTTATGAATGAAAAATTTTAGCATGTATCAATAAATAGGAAATTTATTGTACAGCAGTCTTGATAAATAATCATATTTAGATGCCTCATATACAAAAATTGATGTTAAGGCCTGTATTGTAAGATACAACAAAGCAAAGTCAAAAAATTGCGAAAAATCGACAGTTTACGAACGAATTGTACAAATTTTGTTGTTTTCTAACCCTTTACTCATACTAACTCATAAAAGAGAATAATCGGCCTGATCTTTAGTGGTATTGGTAAAACAATATACAACTTCTGTTTATTATTCCAAAGTCCTGAAATTGCAATAAAAAAATGCATGAACAAAATAATTGAAAATTGCAAACCTCCATTCCTTTTCCTACATTCCGATTTAAAATCAGTATCAGAATGTACACTAAAATATTTTCTAGTTGAGACTTTCTTTTTTGTTTGTTAATGATTTTTTGTTTTTTGTTGTTAATTTTTATCTTTCCGTCCCTTATACTCTAATATACTTTTTAGTACCTTTGTCCTATTTCTTTCATTTCCTTTAGTTGAAATCATTTAAATTCTCATTTAAATTACGCACACACATAAATTCATATAGAAAACAATTTTTACTCTCCAGATTCAGTCCGATTTTACGGAAAATCGAAAATTTAGAACTGAAAATTTCCCTAAGTTGAAAAACAATGATTCCAATATTTAAAGAATAAAACGGACTTTGGTCGCCCCTTAGGTCAAATTTTTATTTTATCGATAGATTTTGAGATATGACGAGTTAAAGCTGAAAAAATGATTTTTAAAAAATTGATTTCATGTCTTTTGTATGAGACATTTTTTTCATTTTTCGTTTTTTAGGCCTTTTTGCATACTTTTAATATTTTTAGTGAATCGGCCGTGAACACATACATTAGCATTGACAGTATAAAAATAATAAACAAACGCACACCACCTAAGTATTATTGAGTAAAAATGTACAAAAAATGTAAAATAAAAACGAATGAGCGTGTCTTACTCTCTGTGTCAAACTCAACGATCATTTAACAAACTTTATCGACTTCAAAACTTGAGTTAAATTATCGCGGAAATTATGATTTAATTGCAAGATCGATTTCCAGAACAGTTTAAAATATTCAAATTTTAAACAGGACATTATCTTTTATTACATTTAAACATTCATACCGTGACGTACATGAAAAATCTACACAAACTTTTTCACGCAATGATACACTAAAGACATGAAAATTTGAACTCGAAAAACATATTTTAATAAAATCTAATGTATGTAAATAGATAAAAGTTTTATTAAACCATTTATGAATTTCGAATCAAAATACATTCCTATGCAACTCATATATACTTTATTTATGTTTGAAAAACCTAACCACAAACCTATCCTACTCGAATTTACACAAAACAAACAAGATTCACTCGATATTATCCACAATATTATACTATTGTGTATACTATCCACAATATTATTACATTTACAAAATTACAAATCATTTTCAAAATTACCATTATCATTTGACAATCGTTTATCAGTTTAGTGAGATGGAAAAGAGAATAAAAGTACTCAACCTTTTGTGGTGTGCGTCTGTTTTTCGAAATAGACTTTAAGTAGTGTTAGTGAGAAACGTCAAATTTTGAGTTTTTTTTATATGGACTTTTTCGTTTACCAACACACTCAAAGGTTGATATTTTCGTTTGATTATGCTCGTGTAAAAAAAAGAAGCAGGCTTGTGTGAAACACACACACTACAGTCGGTTTTGGTTAAAATGCTAAACCAAAAAACTAAACTTATGCCTTGTGGCTAAACGACGTACTAAAATAGTATAGTACATGTGATAATTATTAGATGTCTCTATACTAACAAGAATTTTGTTTGATATACTACAACAAGACGAAGAATGAAAACACTACCCACAAATATTTTCTGTTAAAAGATAATGGTAGTGTAAAAATTGTAACAATTTTTTTTCGTTAGTAAAATAAGAGGCGACGATTAGCAACTCATTTGTTTAAATCTTGAAAAACAAAAATTAAATATTTTATTAGTTGTGAGAAACAATCTAGTGTTGTGTCGTTGATTCAAATGAGAAAATAAAATTGATTTAATAAAAAACAAATAAATCATAATAAATTAAATATCACAATGGCACAGTTCTCGGGCGAGGAGTACACGGATATCCATTTTATTTATGGATTCTGCGATGGTAATGCAGTAAGAGCTCGCAATGAATATCAGCGAAGATTCCCAACGCGTCGCGTTCCGGACGCGAGAGTATTTATAAATACTCATAGAAGACTGCCAAACATAATATCAACATCAAATATGCGGGCCGAGCCCCATGCAGTCTCATCCAATCATTTGGATGTCGATGAAGAAATCATAAGAAATGCAACAGCAAATCCAACTGTCAGTATACGGAGGCTCTCCTTACAATTGAACGTCTCTCGCCACAGAATTCATGAAGTATTGCAGAAGGAGAAACTTCATCCGTATCATTCAACACCCGTTCAAGAACTTTTACCGATAGACTTTAGTAAAAGATTGGAATTTTGTAATTGTTTAATTGAAAAGAATTTTGACGATGATAGGTTTGTGAAACGTATTCTTTGGACGGATGAATCTCAATTTACAAGAGACGGTATAACAAACTTTCACAATCTACACACGTGGGCTTCTGAAAATCCACATTCGAAAAAACAAACATCCTTTCAGCATCGCTTCAGTGTAAACGTATGGGCTGGTGTAATTGGCGATAATTTAATTGGACCATTCATATTACCATCTACATTAAATAGCGAACGCTATTTACAATTTTTAGAAAACGATTTACCACTGCTCCTTGATGATGTTCCACTTGCAAGCCGATTCTTGCATACATATCAACATGATGGTGCACCTAGTCACTGCGGTATAATTGTTAGAAATTTTTTAAACGAAAATTATCCAAATAATTGGATTGGAAGGAATGGTCCAATTCAATGGCCTGCAAGATCGCCCGATCTAACTGTGTTAGATTTTTATGTATGGGGAATGATGAAGGCACTTGTATATACCAAAGAGATAGAAACAAAAGAAGAACTAATTCAAAGAATACACACAGCGGCTCAACAGATTAAGGAAGAATTACCAAGAATTGAAATTACGAAAGGTATACTTAATCGAACATTAGACTGCATTCAGCAACAAGGAGGACATTTTGAGTATCTTTTATAAATTTTTATAGTTGTTTTATTATGACACTGAATTAAAATTAATTTTAAAAACATTCTAATTGTCACGAATCACAGATGTCACCTGTGATAATTAAAAAGAAAATTATAACAGTAGGGATTACCCTGTAATCAAACGTTTACACATACGAACAAAGTAAAAAGAAATAATGAAATAGGCGGAGCGAACCAAATACGACGCAACGAAAATTCGAGAAGTGTAGAGAAGCAAATAATGGAATGTTCTACAAGCCTTTGCGTCGTATAAATACGTGTAGACATTTGAGTTACGAGATAGTTCAATTTTGAATTTTGAAGTGTTAACATCGGGAAGTGAAAATAATAGTGAAAGTGAAGTGTTAAAATAATAGTAGTGATAAATATTGTGTAAAATAATAGTGCAAATAAATATTAGTGAATTATTTGTGAAATATTTGTGTAATATTTGTGAGAAATAAATTTAATTGAAATTTAATCTTTGCGAGTTTAATATTCACAATCCAGTGATCGAACCGGACAAATTATTAGAATAACCACTCGGCGAAATCGTAACAATTGGTGACAGCGGCGGGATTGTGAATATCCAAGATGAAATTATTGGACTTAAAAGTGGCAGATTTGAAGAAGGAGTTGGGGTTACGGAATCTACCAACTGCGGGCAACCGAAACGAGTTGCAGTTGAGACTCCGTACAGCTTTGTTGGAAGATAATGTTGACCCAGATCAACATGAATTTAATTTTGGGGCACCGGATTCAACCGAGGTGCAAGCGATTGAGGTGACTGCAGAGTCAACGACCAGAGTGGAAGACCAGAATGTCGTCGTTAAAGAAACTACTCCAACAACATCTGGAGGTTTCGACATGGGACAATTAATGGCCGCAATGCAACATATGATTGGAGGTCTTAAAAATGAAATGGTTAGTGTGCAGGAGCAAATGATCGGCGGCCTCGAAGGAAAAATAACAAGCGGCCAAGAAAGATTGGAGGCGCAGATGCGAGTCGATCAGGAAAGATTATTGGCTGAACAGGAAAACATGAGAACCGGTCAAGAGAGCATCATCGAACGGTTGGAACAGCAAGAAAAATGTGTCAACGAGAAGTTTCGAGAGCTTTCCGTTACATTTAACACAAAAGTTGACACCATCAAAATCGAAATGGATCAGCAATTTGAGGTGGCCGACCAACGATTCATGAAGATTGAAAAGGAGCTAATGCATCTCAAAACCAATGGCAGCGCTCAAATTACCCGACCAACCAGCTCGATAAAATTGAAGCCACCAACGTTCGACGGAACCACACCATTCAACATCTTCAAACTCCAGTTTGAAATGGCGGCCACAAGGAATGGTTGGTGTGAAGAGGATCGGGTAGCAGCATTAATTGTGGCGTTAAAGGGAAGTGCTGCGGAGCTCCTACAAATCGTGCCGGAATACGAACGAGAGGATTACGGCAAAATCATGTCGGCTCTGGAGTGCAAATATGGTGGTGACCATCGACGGGAGCTACATCGTATGGAGTTGAAGGGACGATGTCAGCGGGTTGGAGAGACGCTCCAGGAGTATGCGGCTGATATAGAGCGGTTAGTGCACCTCGCCCACTACAACATGGCAGGAGAATACACAGAGCGGATCAAGATCGACGCTTTCACCGATGGTATACGGGATCCGGATACGAGACGTGCAGTTGTATTGTCTCCAAAAGCAACGTTTGCGGAAACCATCGCGTGTGCACTAACCAATGAGACTGCAAACAACATCATCAAACCAGCAGTCAAGGTACGTCGTGTGGAAGTGGAACCAGCAATCAGTCACAAACAGGGCAATAACATCAAACCAGCAGATAACTGGCGGACTACGAGATTCCGGGATGGGACTAGTAAAATCAGATGTTGGGTTTGTGACAAAATAGGACACATCTCAAGGGAATGCTGGGAGATAAGGCGCAAACGGGCGAGAACACCATCGCCGATGTACCGAAGGCCACCGGAGGAACGAAAAATACCAGCCGAGGAGGAACGCCAAACAACAACGAAGGCGTTAAATGAACGCGTCAGCTTTGAGGAGCAAAAGCTGACTCCCACAACCAAATGCTCCATAACCTTCATCCCCATTTCCAGATTGGTAAAAGGTGGTGAGAGCTTGATGGTGAGAGGCGAAGTAGAAGGACGATCCAGTTTGATAACATTGGACACCGGAGCTACGAGAACGATTGTGCGGCCGGATTTTATCACGGATGGAGTTGAGACTATGGAAGGGTTCAAGTTACAAACGGCGACAGGCGACAGTGCAGCTATCAAAGGAAAGAAGGAGGTGACCATACGAATCGGGAACAATGGTTTTCGACATGAAGTTCTGGTTGCGGATATTATGGATGAGGTCATCCTGGGAATGGACTTCATGAAACGAAATGGATTCGTATTGGATTTTGGACGGGGAACATTGGGCTACGGTAATGTCGAACTGCCTTTGGAACTGAACAACGGGGAAAAGCCAATCGTAAGGAGGATAAAACTGGATCATCGGACGCTATCACCACACTCGGAAACGGTTGTTTGTGGGAAGTTGGATGGAGGTACTGGAACACGACGAAGTAATGGATTATCAAAGAAGATAGAACCTAGACGGGAGGGACCGTACAAGGTCAGAACTAACGACGTGATCTATAGGATCCAAAGAGGAGTACGAGGAAAACCCAAGGATGAACACTTGGAGAGACTGGCGTTCTATAGAGGAAGAGATCTGGATCCTGTTCGGGACGAACAGGTTTGGGCGGAGGGTAGTGTCACGAATCACAGATGTCACCTGTGATAATTAAAAAGAAAATTATAACAGTAGGGATTACCCTGTAATCAAACGTTTACACATACGAACAAAGTAAAAAGAAATAATGAAATAGGCGGAGCGAACCAAATACGACGCAACGAAAATTCGAGAAGTGTAGAGAAGCAAATAATGGAATGTTCTACAAGCCTTTGCGTCGTATAAATACGTGTAGACATTTGAGTTACGAGATAGTTCAATTTTGAATTTTGAAGTGTTAACATCGGGAAGTGAAAATAATAGTGAAAGTGAAGTGTTAAAATAATAGTAGTGATAAATATTGTGTAAAATAATAGTGCAAATAAATATTAGTGAATTATTTGTGAAATATTTGTGTAATATTTGTGAGAAATAAATTTAATTGAAATTTAATCTTTGCGAGTTTAATATTCACAATCCAGTGATCGAACCGGACAAATTATTAGAATAACCACTCGGCGAAATCGTAACATAATTGTTTTTTTTTTGTTTAGAAAATACGGTTTTTATAAAAAAAAATATATAATAGTTTTAAATAAATATTTAGGGAAGTACATTTTAATATTTGTGTGTCGTGTTTTCATTCTTCGTCTCATAAGTAAAAAACTATAACACGTGGGTACAAATAATGTATTGAGGGATTGTAGAGGAGATCATAGCGGATTAAAATTAAGTAAAAAAAAAAAATTTATTAGGGCATTTTTTTGAGAAAAACTCAAATTTATGAAAAAAAATATCATTTTTTTTTATTTTTTTAACTTTAAAACGCCATAGCTCTTAAATGGATACAGATGCGAGATTGCCAATGAGATCTTAAATATAGCCTATTTAGTTGTCCGTCAAATGAGACTTTGTTAGTTGCTGTCCGATAAAAATTTTGTAAGTTACAGCTTAATATCCGCTTGTACTTTTTTTCCGAACCAAATTTTTTAAACGCGCTGTATCTCAAAGAATATCAAAAATTGACCCCCCCTGCCATACGATTTTTTTCATGAAATGAACCAAGGAATCAGCCCGTATCGGATCAGCATCCCAATCGGGGACACCCTGTATATATATATATATATATATATATATATATATATATATAGATATATGTATATTTATATATATATATATATACATATATATATATATATATATATATATATATATATATATACATATATATATATATATATATATATATATATATATATATATATATATATATATATATATATATATATATATATATATATATATATATATATATGTATATATATATGTATATATATATATATATATATATATATATATATATATATATATATATATATATATATATATATATATATATATATATATATATATGTATATGTATGTATATATATATATATATATATATATATATATATATATATATATATATATATATATATATATATATATATATATATATATATATATATATATATATATATATATAAATGTATATTCAATCTACTTTTACCTGCAAATTTAGACTATATTCACATTTACTCTTTAATTTTTTTTATTGATGATTGAAAGTGATTTTGTAGCAGACCCTGGAATGATTTCCTAGAATTGTAAAGGCTAACGGCTTCGGTAACTCTCACGGGTACACGGGAGGTCGCTGCGCTCCCACCCACTTAGTGCTCCGAGGGGCTTTAGATTTCAACTTCGAGGGACGTAGGAGCCGGAAAAAGCAAACATGTCGCACTGCGTGCTGCATGTAGGAACGGATTATATAGAATCTATTAATGGATTTCGGTACACCTTGGTTCGAATATTTTGGTAAATTTACACATTTACCGGTTAATGTCGAGATTCACCGATTTCGGACTTTAACCGTAACATTTATATATATATATATATATATATATATATATATATATATATATATATATATATATATATATATATATATATTCGGTATATATATATATATACATATTTTTTTTTGTTTTTTTTTTGCGGTTTTTACAGGCCATTATTGGCCCATAACGTGTCAACAATCTGACTCCATCGGTTTCGATCACGACCAGCTCTTCAAACCGTTGTAGGCAGTTCGAAGATGCCAGATCGCTCTCTACGCCGTGGAGCCACCTCCTCGCCTACCGAAAGGCGGCTCTCCCTTAAAGGTTCGCTGTATCATTCGGTTCGGATCAGCACGCAGAACGTGTCCGAGCCAGCGTACTCACTGTCACTTAATTTCATGCACGATATCAGGAATTTGCATTAAATTCCTGATCTCGTGATTGAAAAGAACTCGGTAAGTGCCATCAACGTCGCGTTTTGGACCATATATCACACGCATGATTCTTCTCTCGAATGTAAGAAGCTATCTTTCATACTTATCCATCAAGGTCCAACTCTCACACCCATACATGACAACGGGTCTGATCAACACTCTGTACAGTTTCAGCTTATCCGTATTTGCAAGATATTTTGATTTCAGCAGTGGACGTAGAGGATACAAAGCCGATTGCCAGCGGCAAGGCAAACCTTGATATCCTCTCCCACATTATTATCGTGAGTGATGAGAGATCCAAGATACTTGAATCTCATCACTCCTTCAAACGTGTGGTTACCACTATTGAAATCAATTGCGTCTTGGTCTCTAAAACCCGAGATTAGATATTTGGTTTTTGACTCGTTGATTTTGAGACCAACGGAAGCTAAACACTGTTCCAGTGGATCAAGTATCTCTTTCACCCCGTTGCCATTTAATCCAATCACACAGATATCATCTGCATAAGCAAGAAGTTGATTGGATTGTCGGAATAAGATGTCCTGAGGTGTTTCACTTTTACGAAGGATGTATTCCAACATGAGATTAAAAAGTATCGGGGACAGCGCATCTCCTTGTCGAACACCAGTAGTGATTGCTAAAGTTCTCGATAGCCTGTTCTCAACTTTAACACAGCATTGTGACTGCGTTACTGTCATTTTACAGAGATGTACATATTTTTTCGGTATTCCTAAATATTCAAGCGCATACCATAATCTCTCTCGATTGATCGAGTCATAGGCTTGCTTGAAATCTAGGAATACCTGGTGTACAACTCGAGATGTTTCGTAGTACTTGGAAAGGATCATCCGCAGCGAAAAAACTTGATCAGTGACTGACCGATTTGGACGGAATCCTCCTTGGTAGTCACCGACAATTTCCTCCGCTAGAGGAGTAATTCTTCCCAAGATAATGTATGACAGTAACTTATATGCTGTGCAAAGGAGAGCTATACCGCGATAATTCTCGCATTTCATGCGATCACCCTTCTTGAAAATTGGGCATAACGCGGCCACTTTCCATTCTTCGGGCATAACTTCATTTCGCCATACCAATCGAACAAGGTCGAAAAGACAGTTCCAAAAAGTTAGCCCTCCGAATATCAAGAGCTCTGAATTAATGCAAACAACTTCTGGTGAACGATTTTTCTTTAATCTCTGCATGGCCATTGTGAATTCATCATAGGATGGATCCTCAATGAACATCTCTGCGGTCTGTATTTGAGAGTATTCAAATACAGCTTGTGATACATGTGGAACATTAAGTAAATCAGAAAAATGTTCACGCCATGTATCGAGTACCGCATCGACGTTAACACAGAGGTTTCCATCCTGGTCCCAAATGGCAGTTGACCGAGATATTAAGATATGGTGCAATTCGGTGATTGCTTTAAAGAAACCACGCGAATTGTGCTCACTGCTGAGTTGTTGTACTCTTAAGACCTTAGCCTTCCACCATTCTCGCTTCTTCTGTCTACAAATTCGTTTAGCTGTCCTCCTAGCAAGAACTGCTTTGTGTTTCCTTGCAATTGTAAACCAAGCCTGCGCTTCATTGTGGGCTATATTGCATTGATCAACAGCAAGACGACACTCCTCATCAAACCAATCATTTTTGGGCTTAGTTTTCACTATACTTCCCAGACACTATTCACATCATCAGATTGGTAATTGGATTGCATAATGCTATTGCTGACAAGATCTTGATATTTTCGCTGCGTTTCTTCATTTATCAGACCTTCACAAGAGAATCGCGTTGTATATTCTCCTGTCCTCCCTGACTTGTACGAAAATTTCCATCGTAGCTTTGCAGCAACCATAAAATGGTCACTGCCTACGAATTTGGTTGACGACCGATACGATCTCACGTCTTGGACAACCCGAGCCCGC
>OZ010736.1:199388603-199456103 GCA_963932295.1 Tipula lateralis
TTGATCGAGTTTACATGGTTTTTATAATGTGTACTACTCCCTTATTAAAAATAACTTCATTTTTCACCTGCTTAAGATGAAGTCATACAAAGATTTTAAATAATCTAAAGAAATTTGGTTCCAGGCTTCATTTATCGCCTTAATAAGGCTTTCTTTACTGTCAAATTGTCGACCACCTTCGTAAACTTTCCGAGACAGCCAACCTCACATGTTTTCCATAATATTGAGATCAGGAGAATACGGATGCCACGACAAAAGCTCTACATTTTGCTGCGATATCCATGATTTGATCATGTTAGCTGTATGGATAAAACTTTTCCTCTTTTCGAAGGTCGTGAAAATAATAATTAAACCCATCGGGGCCATCGAGGTTAAATTTCTTCTCATCAGAAAAAACGACACGTTTCCATTTTACAGCCCATGTCATATGCTGCCTCGAGAAATCTAACCTTTTCTGTTTCCTCTCCGGATTTAGAGGTTGTTTCTTTTGCAGCTTTCTTCGAATAAGGTGATCTGCTTGTTTAATCACTCTACATACTGTTATTCGGCTGGCCTCCACACCAACTCTAGCTTTAATTTTTGCACAAGATAGTGCGCAATGGGATGCTGCCCTTAGTGTGGCCCGCTTGTCGGATGCAGATGTAGCCTCAACAGTTAGGCCTTTATTCTTTGAGCCATATTCTCTTGGATTTTTTGTAAAATTGAAGATAACAGTCTTACTTCTCCCTATTTTATCTGCGATCTGTGTAGTACTTGAATTTCGGCTATTTCTTCCTTACTGTTTTTTTCCTCGACCCATATTTAAATTTTTTTTATGTTAAATTGGTAACCTTTTTTAAAAAAATTAATTTAATTTAAGTTGCTAACACTTCAAATTTATTGATAATATCGTCGTTTCTATTCAAGTGAAACAAACAAAAATCACACTTTTGAAGAAAAAACAAAATAAATTAAAATTCTTCTGGCCTACGTATTTATTTTTATTCAAAAATTATGTAATTTTAAACAAGTGCTAATCCTGTAAAAGTCAATCTTGGAAAAGTTGGACCGATTTTAAAATATTTAAAAAAAACGGTCGTTCCTATTTAAGTGAACTGCAGTGTATATCAGTATTATATAATTATATATATCTATGATCGACATTATATTAAAGTCAAAAACATTTTTTAAATTGTGAAAACCATATTATCATTATACTATCACATGATTAAAATATTTACATACATATATTTAAACAAACAGATAAATAATCTATAGAATAGAAGTATGTATATATTGTTTTTATGTAATTAAAATATTATTTCGATTATTTTGTTATCAGTATTATTTTCAGTCTGTTGCCCTTGCTAATAGTATTCTAATAATTAAACTATGGACGTCGAAATACCAACAGTAGATTACGATGTAATTAAGGATTTACCAAATCATCCGAAGAAAATTCTGATTGATGTGCGCAATCCGGATGAAATTGAAAGACATGGCAAAATTCCAACAAGTATTAACATTCCGTGTAAGATTAATTTTATTAGGTTAGGATTTTTAAAAATCTATGATTTGCATTTTAATTTAGGGCCGACATTAGAGGAAAATCTTAACTTAAGTGATAAAGAATTTAAACAAAAATATGGTCGCGATAAGCCGACAAAGCAAACCGAGCTTATATTTCATTGCATGGGAGGTGGACGCGCTGGTAAAGCAACCAAATTGGCTTTACAACTAGGATATAAACGGTGAGAATATATTTTGATAATCCTAATTAGTTAATTACTACCAACTATTATTATCTACAGCTCAGAGAACTACAAGGGTTCATTTACAGATTGGGCCACCCGAGAAGGAATTATCAATGTAGATAATTAAATATTAAATAAAAATATTCAATAGTATCTTGATTAACAGTATTTTATTTTTTTTTATAATGGAATTTCGACAAGGCTACCCCAATTTGTACCAATTTTAACTTTAACCGGCAATGGCACTTTTAACTTTACACAATTTTCCATACTATATTTTAAAATTTTGGCAATTTGACGAGCTTGTTTACTAGGCACTTCATAGATCAGTTCGTCATGAAGATGATGAACTAAATTAACCGTATTTGGTTGATGCATCGATAAGTCGATTTTCAATTCGTTTTGATATTTCTTTAGGTTACGTTCCATGCGAAGCATAGCCATTTTAGTGATATCAGATGCAGAACCTTGTACTGTAGTATTTATTGCTTGTCGCTCAGTTTGACCTCTAATGGTTAAATCTTCACTATTGATATAGGGAAAATACCGCCGGCGCCCCGTTAAGGTTTCAACAAAGCCTTTTTCTCTTGTTCGCAAGATAATTTCTTCCGTATATCGTCTCAATCCCGGATATGTGTTATGAAATTTCTCAACAAATATTATTACTTCACCTTCATCGATTTTCAGCACGGACGATAAACTTTTATTTCCCATTCCGTAGATTAGACCATAGCAAATTTGTTTTACATTATTTCTCATTTCTTCGGTTACCATTTCCTCAGGCATATGATTCCATTGCGCAGCTATTTTACAAAAAACATCCTCTTCTGTTTTCATAATCTTCATTAGATCTGCATCTCGTGATAAATGTGTTAAGATTCGTAATTCTAACTGTCGAAAATCGGCTGAAATGAAACATCGTAATCTATGTTCATCGATTCGGAACACGCTACGACACGAGATCGGAATATTTTGAATTTCTAACGAGTTTGGTAGATCGATTGTAAAATCTTTAGGTATCGTTTGTAGATTCGGTTCGTGCATATTTATTCGGCCCGTTGCCGTGTGGCAAAAGTTTTTTGGGTATATTCGATTATTTTGTATATTTGCTATAATTGGTTTAATATTTTTAGCGATTGTAGTTCCAATTTTACGATACTGCAATATCAAGTTGGATAGAGGCGTACCAATCTCCTTTAATTTCTCTTTAGTAATCGAATTTTTCTCTCCCGACATTTTACACAAACCGAGCACCTTTGCAATATCATTTGATGAATTAATATTAAACTTCCGACCCACTAACTTAAAAATCTCAGTTTCGATTTTCTTTATAATTTCATTTAAACTTTTCATTAAATCTTTGGTTGCAATATAATTAATAGGAAAACCACACAATTCCATTCGCGCTAATAACAGTTGTATTGGCATTTCGACATCCACAAATTGTTTCCAAATTAAATGTTTTTCGTCAAATTCGATAAATTTTTGTCTTTGATTTTGAATAATTTCATTACCAACAAGGGCTTCAACTATACTACGATGCCTGGCATTTATCAAACTATTATAATTTAACCCCAAACTATAATTAAAAGAATTTTGACCGCATAATTTTAAATAACGCAATGTTTTCGGTGCATGAAGTTCCATAAGCCTTTCAAGTGTTACTGTTTCATCAAAAAACTCATTATCACTTGGAGATTTCATAAGCCAGTTACAAATTTTTGGATCATAATATTTACATTGAATATCATTGAGTAATATCTCTGGAATTCCACGTACAAGTGCTTGAATTTGTTCTTTAAATTCGATGATTATAATAATTAAATTTTCAGTCGAAAATAATCGTCTAATGAAGTCAATTTTTTCAACTAAACTAACATTGATATCCGTTTCTTGTAAATTTAGAAAAAAATTTAGTTCATTACATCGAATTGCTATGCCCAAAATGTACAATTCGTTATGAAACTCACAATTTTTCTTTATAATATCACCTTGTGTACGATATGTCGGCATTATATCTTCACCGATTCTACTTTTTTTGGTATTCTTATTTTTTTCGATTCCCACCGATAAACTTATTTCGCTCGATGATAATATTTCGCTCGAATATTTATTAAAAATAGCACGGCATTCAAATAAATCGATTATTTCCGGTAAATCTGTACTGACAATAATTTCGCTTGTATTTGAAATATTTTTTTCAACATGCAGCTGAGTGATCATTGTTCGATTTGATATTGTTTTTCCTTTTGCTTGTGACGCGGGTATAACAAAAAATGACTCTTCTGGACTATTGACCTTCGATATTTTACTTGAGTTTTCATTTTCGTTTGATTTTCTCTTTTTTGCCGGTTTTGATTGTTCGGTTGCAATATTTTGTTTGACACTTTGGTTTATTTCAATACTTTTTTCTGGTTTATTCCAGTTGATATTTTTCACACCCATTTCAATTTCGAGATATCTATAAAAAAAAACAATTAACTACAGTGACTGAAACGAAATAAACTAATACTATACTCACGATCTCGCATCAGAAATTAATAATTTAGCTGCATCGTGAACCGATAAATCTAGAAAATGATAATTATTATAAACAAATTAGAGATCACATTTACATTAATCTGAATAATAGCAATTTAAATAATAATCAAACCTGATTTTCCGGTTACGTAAAGATTTCTCAATTTATTTCGCTGCTGCAATTCAAAATCACACTCATTTTCTCGCCGCTTCTCAGTATCAAATCCAATAGTTTTATATAAGATATGCTCAATCGTCAGAACATCAGAGTTAGCCAATTCAATTAAAGTTGTTATCCCATTATTAAACAGCGATCTAGCACGCATGCTTGTTAAATTTGAAATTCTCATCAAATCAATGAGTTCATGATTAATTCCGAAAAATAAACGATTTTTGAATTGGGATATAATCATGCTTAAAATTTGCCAATTTAATGATCCACAAAATGTTTGAACGATTCCAGCAAAAGTTGAAGCCATTTGTTGTAAACTTTGTAATAAACCTCGAGTACATTTATATTTTGATGAGACCGTGTTAATTGGAATCTCATTTATTAGCTCATTTAACGCTAAAGCTATATAAAACCGTTTATGAATTTGAAGTAATTTTGAATCTAGGCTTGAATTTCCACGCATAGCTTTGACCAAAAACGATTCTTTAATTCCAATTAATTCTCCAACTCTTTTCATAGAATATGGTAACTTTTCCCATAAATCTAGATATAAAAGCCAATCAATTTCGTGTACTTGATACGCTACAGAATATGGAGTAACAATGTAAACAGCATGTAGTTCCGTTTCGAGGACAAAATTTTGTCTAGACTTTTGAAGTTCGGAAAATAAAAGAATCCCATCTCCAGGTGAAATAGAAGACGCAAGGCATGCATTTCCCAGCATTGTAGGTACGTATATTTCATTTTTAGTATTTTCCTCAACTTGTGTCCTAATAAATTCATACTCTATTAAATATTTTATACACTTTAATATTGGCCCTTCTTTTTTAAAAAATAATTCGTTTTCAGTCCACAGCAGAGTACATCGAACGAATAATTCTAGGTCGCACATAGTTTTAGCAATACCCGAAGCAATAATTTCGAGTAACGCCCGTTTTATGTGACCTTCGTTTTCATTTAAACAGGATGAAATTGGGGTAAGCTTAGCTAAAACTAGCTCCTTTCCTACTTTCGAATTCATGTCGGAACATATCAATATCGATTCCCCGATCACATCTTGACCTTTTCGACCGGCACGGCCTATCATTTGTTTGTATGTAAGTGAACTCATCATATTACGACAAAATAGTGGTGTACGAATGATAACCCGTCGAGCTGGAAGATTAACACCAGAGCTCAAAGTACTTGTAGCAATAATCACTTTGATTATTCCTTTTTTAAAATAATTTTCTATAAGGTCACGTTCATCTGTTGTTAAACCGGCGTGATGAAAAGCACAACCGTATGATAAACATTTTTCTAGTAAACCATCGAGTCCTGGTGAAGAATTTCGAAATTGTTGTTTCATCGTATCTATATCGGACATGTTAAGACTTTCACGTATTGCTTTCCTTTTATCTGTTTTTCCGAGTTTTCCAAACTTGTAAACAAACTCTGCTATATTGACACAAAGCGATTCGCACCAATCTTTCGATGGACAAAACACTATACTGGAACATCCATCCAATAATGTTTCGATGCATAATTGTGCCACATTATCTTGATCGACTAATTTGCTATTGCTTATCCCATCAAAGAAATTCGGTTCAATATTACGAATTAGATCACCTTTGTTGTCATAAATCGATGGACCAATTTTAATCATTTCTATCAAATTTACTGGTCTATATGTTGTGAGATATATTTCAGCGTTAAGCCATTTCTGGAGTAGTTCAGAGTTAGGCAGAGTGGCGGACATCGTAACTATCTGAATTTGATGATTATTTTTGCGACAGGCATACATAATTTTGGATAACAGTAGCTCGAGTACATAACCACGATTGGGGTCTGATATTAAGTGAACCTCATCTAGCACTATGATCCCTATATCATTAATTTTGTTCGTTTCGAGTAGCCGATTTATGATCGAATTGGCTTTTTCGATGGTGCAAATAGCAATTTGTATTTTTTCAAATCCACAAGGTGGATGATAACCACCAAAAAATCCTTCCACTCGAATATTTGATGAGGTAAGCAGATCCTGCATATAGTAAACTTTTTCCCGCACAACTGAGATAAACGGTAGTAACATAATACCTTTTTTCCGCCTCTCTAAAACACATTTTATCATCAACAATTCACTAACCAAGGTTTTCCCCGCAGATGTTGGTGCACTATATACCAAATTCTTTAGCTCGAATAGAACTTTGGGGTTTCGCAAACATTCTGTTTGCCAATAGAACATTTCTTTTATCCCTTTATTACTATATTCGGTCAAGACAGTATCAGGAAGTCCCCAATTACACAATAAATTTGAATTAGTATCAATATGTTGAGAAATATTTATTGATTTCTGTTTTTCTAAGATATTATCGGGCTTCGAAACGAGTTTTGATGTTGTGGAAGCAATAGAAAATGTACGGTTATGAATCTTATTTCCATTTTGCAATGAATCATTTAATAACGAAAGATTTCGAAATGATGTGTCAACCGATTCGTTGTGGAAGAATTTTTGAATCTCTGCCTTACACTTTTTGAGAAACTTTGGGTCTTCTTGATGGTCTGGTTCTACAAAAGTTACATTTTCTATGTCTATTTTAAAGTTTTCGACTGCATTTTCAATTATATTTGGAATTGTTTGTTCTGGTTCAATATTATTTTCAAAATTATACGACTGTTCCCAATTAATATGACTTAGTTCTTTTGTTGGCAAATCTGCGACTGAACTATTTTCACTGGAGATTTTAAACTTTTCGTTGCATTCATCCTTTTGTAAATTTGTTACTGTATCCTCAAATAATCTTTCCATTTCACTAATGTTTATCTGTTCTTCTAGTTCAGATTCAAATTCAGGCGATTTTGTGATAACATCTATGATATCCATAGGAACTTCGAAATCCGATTCGAATAAAACGGAATAATTTGTATCTCGTTTGCTTGAATGAAATTCGGTTGGTTTTAAAAATTGTGACCCAAAATTAAAAAAATCCGAATTATTATCGTCCAGTAGTCCTGAAGGCTTCGTCGAGGTCTTTGACTGAACATAATTGCTACTAGAACTGGGCCTATTATTTATTTGTTGATTTCGTTTCAATATGCGTTGAGTCGATCGAAGTGAAATAGATTTGGATTTGGTGGGCTTATTAGTTGGCGATTCGTCAATTACTTGCTCTAATTGTTCGCTATTTCCATTATTGCACTCAATTGATTTATTTTCTCGATTTTGAGTTAAACCTGATGGCTGTTGATTTTCTATCTTTACTAAATTGTTTAATGTGTCGTCACCAAAGTTAAACGATTGAGAGAACATTTTCTAAACAAATTCCTTTATAGAAATTATTTCTTATGACTTCGTACCATTTACAAAACAAACTGAATGTCAAATTTAAACTGTGGATTTAATAGTTCACAATAAGGATTACTCCAATTGAAATCTATATAGTCGTTAACTATCATGATTTCCAAAGATAGATTATTCAATTCTGTGACGCTATTTTGTAACTATTTGTAAACATAAATAAGAATTATTCAGTATTATAAATAAAATTAATATTGAAAAATGTATATCAATACGAATATTTAGTCTGTAATCTCTACACGTACGTACAGTCACTGATAAATTTTCATGTATGTACTATAAATACGAGACGAAAATAAATTTATTATTGTGAATAATTTGTTTTAATCAAGTAGTGCATTGTACCTATTGTAACCTTTTTATTATTTTGACAACTGAATTACAAAAAGGGAGTGAATTGTCAAAACATTAATGGCTATTTTTGAGGTGATTTTACTATATTAATCTATTAATTTTTATTGTTTGTTTATCTATTGTTTGTTTTAATATTATAGTGGCGTAAATTTAATTTTTTTGACCTAAAAAAAGATGCAGATAATGGAAGAGTTGCGGAAGCCATAGGTGATGTTGCGATCACATCAGTAACAAATGGCAATAATCAGGTCGTATTATGTGATTCAAAAGGGTTTATACATGTTTTTAATAAATCATGGGATGTTGTATCATTCAATGGACATGATGGTGCAATTATATTAAGTGAAATTGTTCTGCAAAACAATTTATTAGTCACAATTGGGGTATACATTTTAGATATGACTTTATCTCTAGAAATTAAACGCACTATAATTAACCATTTTTACAAATTTTCAGGTGGAAGATAGTGATAGTACGCCATCGTATAAGGTATGGAATTTATCGAAAGTAAGTCCAAGCGGTGCTCCATGTCTACGGACTGTAAAAACCGCATTGCAAAAACCCACTGCGCTGGGAGTATCCGATAATGGTCAATATATGGCTATAGGGTTCGATCTTGGCAGTATATCACTTTATCGTGGAGATATTGGTCGTGACCGATCAAAAACTTTGAAATCACTGTCAGCTGGTACTACAACAATTACTGGAATTGCATTTAACAATTCTGGAAAGATATTTCAAATGTTCGTGTGTTGTGATTCTGGAATTCTAGTGTACCAAATCCAAAGTAGAGACCGCGAAAATAAAATTATACTGGATACAATGTGCGCTCCAACTCGCTGTTGTGCTATTCAACGAGCACAAGCATCCACTATCGAGTCAAGTTTTATGGTTGGCAGAGATGATGCTGTCTATTGTTACACATCAGACGGTAAAGGTCCATGTTACGCATTAGAAGGTGAAAAATATCTAATTCAGTGGTTTCGATCACATTTACTTTCGGTATCCAAACCGTTTAAAAATACAATGTATTCGCAAAAAGATTCGATATTAACAGTAATCGATGTACAAAACAAATTTATCGTATTCTCAACACCAATTCATCAAGTTGCGTCGATTATAATCGAATTTGGAACATGCTATATAGTTACAAAGAATAAAGAAATATATCATTTGGACGAAAAGGATTTACAAAGTAAATTGAGCCTTCTGTTCAAAAAAAATTTATATGACATTGCGGTACGAATTGCTAAAAATAATCAATATGATGAAGAAGGATTGGCCGACATATTCCGGCAATACGGAGATCATTTATATAATAAAGGTGATTTTTCCGGGGCAGTGGAACAATATTCAAAAACCATTGGTTATTTAGAACCGTCGTATGTGATTCGTCGATTTCTAGACTCAAGACATATTTTGTGTTTAACCGAATATTTACAGGCCATACACAAGAAGCGTCATGCTACAGCAGATCACACCACTTTGCTACTCAATTGTTTCACGCGTTTAGATCAAACTGACCAATTAAAACAATTTTTAAAAAATGATGAAAATCCAGATATAATATTTGATTTAGATGTTGCTATTTCAGTGTGTCGAAACGCGTCGGTTGACGACGCTCTATCACTAGCTAAACGAAATGATAAGCACGATTTTGTACTTTCTATTCTAATTGAAGATATGAAAAATTATAATGAAGCGCTTGAATATTTATCACATCTCTCGTACTATAATTCTGAACAACTCATGAAAAAATTTGGATTCATTCTTATGGAAAATTCTGCGAACACGACAACGGAAATTCTAAAAAAAATGTTCACAACAATTAATAATACTAACAACAATGATCCACTCAACGATTCTCACCATAATTTATTCGATGACATAAGTGATTTAAAGACATCCGGAAACCCAGAAGACTTTTTCCATCTTTTTATTAACTTCCCAATCGAGTTAATCAATTTTCTTGAATATATGATTGAAAATCATTTAAATAAATTAAATAAAATCGTATTCAATACTCTGATTGAATTATATTTAAAGAATTTGATCACGAACGAGAAATACTACGAAGATAAGATAATAAAAATTCTGAAAAATTATGAAGAGCACTATGATAAAAATCACGTGTTAATACTGTGTCGAAATTATGAATTCTGGCCTGGAATTATGTTATTGTATGAGGAACAAAAGTTGTACCATTTAATTCTTCGATTTCATTTAAAGAATCGAGACTATACCAATTTATTGGGCACTTGTAAGCGATTGGGGACAAATCAACCTTCATTGTGGTTACAGGCATTGACCGGGTTGAGGAATGATAAAAATGCGCCGTCGAATCTACTATCGCAAATTTTGAATGTTATATCATCCGAGAAATTACAATCACCATTGCAGGTTTTAAACTGCCTGGCCGTTGAAAATGGTCCAAATTTATCGTCCGTCAGGGATTACTTCATGCAAGTATTCCAGAAAGAGAAAGAATCAACGAAGCACGAAGAAGAATTAGTAGAAAAATATCGAAAAGAGTCTTATACATTAAAAGAACATATTAGAAATCTGCGAGAGAATACAATTGAATTTCGGGGTACTATATGCAATACGTGTCAACAGCAACTTAATCAGCCTTCGTTATATTTCTTGTGTCAACATTCATTCCATCAGGATTGTGTGCGGGGCTATTCGGAAAACGATCGTGATTGCCCAATGTGCCATACTAAAAATACACAACTACTCGATGTTCTACGTGCTCAAAGCGAATCTCGTGGGCAACATGAAATATTTCATAATTTACTAGACCGATCAGCAGAACCATTTAGTGTGGTTGCGGAATATTTTGGTCGTGATTTATTTAACAAAATTGTAATATTCAAAGAAGATGAACAATTGGTCGAAAAAGATCTAATTTTACCACAAAGTGAAGTGACCACGAAGAAACTAAGCGAACCTACAATCGATTATGGTGCTGGCGCGGAAGCTAAAACACGTATAAATGAAATCAAAACTAAAGTTATACCAAATCAAATCCCTGAAGGGCGTATGCGTTTACAAGAACGCAATTTTAAACCAACAAATTATGCATCTAGTCTTGAAGCTAATATGAGTCGCGATGTCGTATACAAACGTGATTTAAGTCCAGGGGTTGCACGGTCACAAAAACGAGAAGGAATGCTGTCAAAAAGGGCATCTACAAATCCTTTTGAACAAGATGAACCGCAACGTATGTCAAAAAATCCATTTGATGATGACGACACTGATGAGGTAGATTCATTAAATCCGTTTAGTAATGATTCGGAAGAAGCTCCAAAAGTCACTCGCCAGCTCGATGATTATGATAACAACTTAAACCCTTTTGGTTGAATTTGTATCAACAATTCTTATAAATTTTTGTATGTATGTCGTCTACTAAAAATATTATAAAATATATTCATAGTCGTTGCAATGTATACATTCCTATTTTAAACAATGTTCTGCAACACTATTGTTCGTTCCTAAGTTTATAAATATTGAAAATGTAAGTATATATTTTTCAGAATCGAATTTGTGTTCTGACATAAACCTAGCAATAATAATATTGAAGAAAATAAATAATTTATAGTGAAGAAATATTTGTTTATTTATGCAAAATGATAACTTATCTGGTGTTTCTATATAATATATAAATGATCTAACGAATATTTATTTACAATCGATATGGTGATAATATTAAATCCTCTCATTTTCTTCGGATATAAATACATATACTGTTCTTTGTTTTCATTAATTGAACTATTTAAAATATTTCAATAACTGTTTAGGAAAATTAAGAATATAGCATCTGATTTAATATCAATAAATCAGACGCACATGCATATATTAATAGAACTCGAAAGTTTAACAATATACAATATCTTAGTTTGAATACTAGTACAACAAATAAATAGATTAAATCTTATTTTAAATGAAATAATATGCAATATTCAATTATTTTTTTCCTATAACTTTATTAAAACCAAGTTCGAAATACTGACCTTACCTTATCTCGATATTATATTTATCAATCTCAAGAAAAAAATAATTATTTGACATATAGAAAATATAGTATCTTTAATATTTTAAACAATTACAAAATAATTAACGAAATATAATCGAAAATTAAAATTAGCAAAATATTTAATTAAAAGCCGGCAACATTTTAAATTGAAAATTAAATTTATTTCGGTAAGCCTTCTTTTTCGGCCCATTCCAACCATGATCCCTTATAGTTTTTAGCGCTAAAAAAAATAAAAATTTATAAATAAAATAGAAAGAACGATGAAATAGGACAAAATAACTCTATGCGTAAAGTAAGACATTAAAATGAAAAGATATATTATGTTTATGTTAGTTTCTGATATGAACCGTTGTGTAACCGCAAATGTAGTGTATGTGCTTTACCTTAAGTACGTTAGAATACGATATCATTCACCATATTATCTTGTTAAATTTATTCATAAGCCAAAAATAATTAAAATAATTTTTAAATTTGTTTTTGTGTGTTAATATTAGAATAAGCCTAAAGTGGAGTCAATCTGTTTATCAATCAAAAAATTAATAAAATCTCACTTGTGAAATCCAACACGTGTCGCAAAATCAGTTGCTTTGCCAGCTCGTCCACCCAATTTACAATGAAAAATTATTTCAGTCGCTGGAGTAGGTTTATCACGACCATATTTTGCCTTAAATTCATTTGGATCGAGTTGTAATTCTTTTTCCAATTCCCCAACTGTAAAATAATAGAAAATGGAAAACACAAAAACAATGTAAAAATGAACATGAAAATTTATCTACCCATTGTCTCCACTTTACTTTAAAATATGTAAAATTATTAATTATGTACACTGGTAAAACACACTAAATAGTGAATACAGATAAAAGAACCATTCTATTCCATGAAAAGAAATGAGCGAATGACCTTACATTTACTTAATGCCTTAACTTATTCTTACTTTA
Source organism: Tipula lateralis (assembly GCA_963932295.1). Taxonomy (NCBI): domain Eukaryota; kingdom Metazoa; phylum Arthropoda; class Insecta; order Diptera; family Tipulidae; genus Tipula; species Tipula lateralis. Next base: position 199,401,694 of record OZ010736.1, read on the forward strand.
TATAACCTAACTCAGTAACAATACTAAATGCTTGATCGCTGCGACGTCCACTCCGGCATGATACAATAATGGGTTCATCTTTTCCAGGTTTTGCGTGTCCATATAACTTTTCAAATTGCTCTGGTGTAGTTTCATCGGATAAAGCTGCTCTTACCTGACTCACTTTATATAAAATACTTTATACTGTAACCTAAATACAGCGAAGGTATACAGCAAATATAAAAACTAACTTACGTGGAATATTAATACTTGTCGGAATTTGACCTGTCTCTTGAATTTCATTTTGTTCACGTACATCGATTAATAATTTTTCTGGATGATTTGGTAAATCTTTAATTTCATCATATGTTGCAAGTGCCATATTAAGAGTACAGTAACCACGAGTAACAAGTAATGAGCAACCTAGAAGTAAAATAAAATAAAATTTAAACAAATTTATCATGATGAAAATTGATAATCTTAGAAATTCAATCTGTTCAAATGACTAAACTTTTAACAGCAAGCTTGATTTCTCAACTGAGGCTATAAAAAGTCGTAATATTTTTAAGGTAAGAAATTTAATAATCGATACATCAGCGTGTTATAACATAAAAATGACATTTTATTTCTAATTTTGGTGAACCAAACGTAACTTATTGTTTTATAATATCGATTTTAATAAAATATGAATGTTATAAATGTATATATGTATTCTAATTATATAATATATTTATATGTATAATTATATATAAATTATATATTTCTGTATATTTTGGGAAATACTAAATTCGATTATTTTAAAATACATGGATATAATCATGACCTTGATTGAAAGAATAAATATAATAAACCAGTTTTAACATAAGAAATGGTTTAGCTAATAACAAATAACAAAACAAGCAAATTATTCTAACTTCCTAGCAAAATAATCAAGGTGTTCTAATTGACCGCAGATAATGAAACAAACTTGTTTTGTAGTAGTTTTGTAGTAATCAGACATCTTTAGTTTTCATATTTTTGATCGCAGCTAAATAGTGACAAAAATTTTGAATAAATTTTATTTAATATACTGTTTGATACAATATTAAGAATGATGAATTAGAATCATTATTTCGTTTATTGAACAAGATAATAGAATTATTTGTAAAATATGTAAACAAAGAATAAATTTTAAAAATTACAGAGGAAGCAATATCAACTACAAACGCATCAATAGAACAAGTTAACAACTTAAACCGTTGCCGCGTAACTCAAGGAGTTAAGATTTATGTAGACCTTTTAGATTAGGTCTCACGAACAAGGTATTACGATTAATTTTACAATCTTATAGATTTAAAACCTGATTTGAGTTCAAAAATTATTCGAAACAACAAAACTTAATCGGAATTAAAGTAGTTAAATTAAAGACGAAAAGTTAAATGTTCAATTATTATTTCTAAATATATTTTTTATCCTTGACAACGTTTATGTTTTATCCTAGCCAACGCAAAACCAAACATAAAATCACTATAAAAATTATACAGTTTATCGTATAATATATTATTGATTTAAAATAATTCTTCTAATTATAAGTCAAATACATTTCAGATTTTTGATTTGCGAACGTGCACAATTTCACATGTTTACTATAATTTAATTTACTGATACTACTAATGAACATAATGTACTTATTTATTTCTAAAACTCATTTGTTTACATAGGTAATTCATGATTATCACTTTTTCTTTACACTAAGTGTTTTTTTTGAGTGGATATTAAAAACCGAACCATTTTAAGTGAACTTGACCAATTAGGTATGTATTTCAAAACATTCGAAAAGATAGTTATTATAACAAGCAGTAGAGAAATCTAACTCTGACCTTAAGAATTGTTTCTACTTTCTAATATTAAGTATTTGTTTCTAGAATTAACAATCAATGCCGATGTATTACTAAAGATTACAGTAATAATATTTATGGAAAATTTATGAAATAAACTGATTATATAATGGGTGACAAAGATTTGTGATAAGACTTTGTTTACAGAATAAATTCAGTAAATTATCCACTCGACATATAAATGTCATTAACTTTATTCTATTTGTTTAAATTTATAAAAACCATTTTAGAAATAACCTGTTGAAACCCATTTTCCAATATATCTTGTATAGCTTTTATTGAAAATAAAATTAATTATATCTAGATTAAATTAAACGATAATATGTATGTAATGTATAATCATTTCAATAAAAAGTTTCATGAATGCAATTTAATGTGTACTTAGAAATGGATTAGACACTATATATTTTTAAAATACTAATCAAATCCTATTCTGATTAGAATATAACTTATTGAATATAGTCTTATTAAAAAAAACCGCAAACATAAACGAAAACAATAAAAACACATGCGCAGCCTAAGATATTAAATAATTTATGAATGAATCGTTCAATATGTACATACCTTTAATATTAGTACCAAAATTATGATTAACTGTTTTCATCGATGTTAAACCACCAACTGATTGTTTAAATTGTTTTCCACATAGTTTTCTATTATCATAATTTACGTTTATACTAATGTTATGATGGATATAAGAACAATTTGCTATATATTTGGTTCGAAATGATAGCAAACTGTGACATAATCGTATTTGTTGATTTGATAACATTTTTTTTTCTTATCGTATTTTTAAATATATTATGAAACTTCTTTTAAATTTAAAATATAAGTAATCGAATGATCTGAAAATGATATAACTATTTATAACCTCAAAATTTAATTAATCAAAATGTACTGTATAAAAAGTATATAGCGTAGTTATAATTTTAGTTCTATGATATGGTAACATGTTTTCGGAGTAAAGGTATTATTATACTGCAGTATTTGTAATTGAAATGTCGTTAAATTCTCTATCTTGAACTTAATCTTTTTTCATTTTTGTCATGAAGATGAAACTTACCGATCAAACTTACCGATTAAATGCAGTGATACTGATTAAAAGCTACGACAGTTGGAGCGAGAGGTACCTGGTACGAATCCCGATAAGGGTGAGATGCAAAAATGATTTTTTACCATATGATACGATCGGTGGTGTGAATGAACACATCTATGACCACCTGGTGAAGTGCAGAACTCATGGGCAACCCATCTTCCATGTCAGTACTATAAGCTGGCATGGAGGAATGACATGGAGAAATTGAAACGTCCTCGATTTGGCTGTAATGGCGTAAGGTAGGACGTAAATAAGCGAACCGTGAAGTAGTTGGGAGTGCTTTGAGCCCCAAAACAGATTGGAAAGATAAAAAAGAAACAAACAAGTTAAAATTTAATATTCAACTTCATGGTAAAAATGAAAAAAAATTATGTTCACTTGATTCAACAATATAAATCACGTTCGCCATCTCAATAAAACGGTAATATAGTCAATCAAATTGCATGGTTGATGTAATCTCAATTCGAATGACTGGTGACATATTGTTTGGTTAAACGTGATAGGTTATCACGTTATCAGAGTTTCATTTGAGTGGTAGCTCGATAATACCAAACGAAAACGGTTTTCGTCCAAAATCCACTATTTCCGCCACCACAACTTTAAAATTTGTTATTAGCGATCCGTATGGAAACATGCTTCTTTCTCTCATTAACTAGAGAGAGTACTCTCTATTTGCTATCGGAACCTTAAATTTTCCCATTGGGCGATTTCTACTTTTTTGTAATATCGGCTCGCACAATTGTCGACTTGGTCATCGAAACCAATGTTATAACACTTGATATTCTATATATTTCTCTTCTTATCAGCAAACTGGTTCTTTCTACCTCTGGCCAGTTTATTTAACTCTTTAATTTTTCACAGACTTCTACCTGGCCGCAAGTCTCTTTTCTTCCAGTACTCTTCAAAACATTGACGATGAAGCTCTCACCCGTTTACGCGTTATTTCCCAGCATTCTATTGAAAGCATTCAATTTTATCCCGGAACCGCATTGGTTTCTTCTTCTGTTTCGGTATTTCTTTCTTTAACCAAAGCTTCGTCTCTTACGTTTGGTGCTTCTATTCCGTTTAAATGATTATCATCAGGATTTTAATTTTTCTTCAACAATAACTGTATCGTTAATGATAACAGATCACTGATTTCTTTGACTCTTTTTTAACTCGAAAAGGAAGTTATGAATTAAGAAGCAATGGTACTGAATTTGAGCAGACAAATAAGAGCAATCAAATTAAAGCCACCAACATAATCAAATTAAACGGGTTAAAATACTTAAATTAACTAATTCATCCAACTAAATTTCTTAAATCTAAATATACGATAACAATCTCTGTACAAATTTCTATTAACCGTTTACATGTCTACATTTCGCAAACTATCCATTTGTTTCTCAGCTATCGTATTTGTCTAGTGTTACGATTTCGCCGAGTGGTTATTCTAATAATTTATCCGGTTCGATCACTGGATTGTGAATATTAAACTCGCAAAGATTAAATTTCAATTAAATTTATTTCCCACAAAAATTACACAAATAATTCACTAATATTTATTTTCACTATTATTTTACACAATATTTATCACTACTATTATTTTAACACTTCACTTTCACTATTATTTTCACTTCCCGATATTAACTCTTCAAAATTCAAAATTGAACTGTTCCGTAACTCAAATGTCTACACCTATTTATACGACGCAAATACTTGTAGAACATTCCATTATTTTTCATCTCTACACTTCTCGAATTTTCGTTGCGTCGTATTTGGTTCGCTCCGGCTATTTCATTATTTCTTTTTATTTTGTTCGTTTATGTAAACATTTGGTTACAGGGTAATCCCTACTGTTATAATTTTCTTCTTTATTATCACAGGTGACATCTGTGATTCGTGACACTACCCTCCACCCAAACCTGTTCGTCCCGAACAGGATCTAGATCTCTTCCTCTATAGAACGCCAGTCGTTCCAGGTGTACAACCTTGGGTTTTCCTCGAACTCCTCTTTGGATCCTATAGATCACATCATTTATTCTTGTATGACCTTGTACGGTCCCTCCCATCCAGGTTGTAATTTCTGCGATAACCCTTTCTTACGTTGTGGGTTGTGAAGCCATACCAATTGACCCTCGTCAAATCCTTTATTGTTCGCTCGTACATCATACCGAGCCTTTGTTTTATCACTTGACAATTTGATTTTCTCTCTGACAAATCCGTGTATATTGTTGATCTCCTCTTTCAAGCTGTCCACATATGCTTGTCCACATTTGGCTGATGATGGAACCGCTCCGAATTTGAGATCGCCTGGCAGTCTTAAATTGTTGCCGAAAAGTATTGTCGCTGGTGTTACTCCTGTTGTGCTATGCACCGCAGATCGATAGGCCATTAAGAATAATGGAATACCTTGATCCCAATTCCGCTGGTTTTTATCCACTGTTTTGGCTATGAACTCTTCCAATGTGGCATTGAAACGCTCCACCATGCCATCAGACTGTGAGTGGAAAGGTGTTGTCCGCGTTTTATTAATTCCCAGTAACTGGCACATCTCCTGGAAGACAACCGATTCAAAATTCCGCCCTTGGTCGGAATTCAGTTCCATTGGTACACCATAACGGCTTATCCAATTGTTAACCATTGCATAGGCGACTGTGGTTGTTTCCTGATTTGGAATCGGGTATACCTCTGGCCACTTACTGAAGTAGTCCATTACTACCAAAACATATTTGTTGCCACTATCGCTGGTTGGAAATGGTCCTGCAACATCTATGGCAATCCTCTCAAATGGTGCTCCCACATTATATTGTTGCATCGCTCCACGGCTCTTCTTTGCCGGTCCTTTCACGGCCACACATTGGTCACACTTTTGACACCATTCAGCCACTGCCTGTCTATATCCTGCCCAGTAGAATCTTTCACGTACCTTGGCTAACGTTTTGTTGATTCCTAGGTGACCTCCGCTTGTTCCTCCGTGGTATTCCTCCAATATTTCCGCCATCCTGATCCTCGGTACTACTACCAACGATTGCTTTGTCTTGCCATCGGAGCTCTCCCATGTTCGCTTTAAGCAGCCGTCTTCCATGGTTAAACTATCCCATTGGGCCCAATAAGCCTTGATAGTTGGGCCTTTATCCGCAATATCACTCCATGTGGGACGATGTTCTTCCTCCATGAATTTAATAATTACTGCCAAATCTGGATCCTCTCGTTGCTCTTTGGAGATAACATCCTTGGTCCATTCATTAGCTGGCAACACTTTCATTAGTCTGATATCGACGATGTTTTCCTTGTTTTCTACCCGTCCGCAATGTTTACAATCCACTCTACATGGTCGTCTTGACAATGCATCCGCATTTCCATGAGCGCTTCCCTTCCGATGTTGGATTTCGTAAACAAAACTCCCCAATCGCTCAATCGACCGTGCTACTTGTCCTTCGGGATTTTTAAACTGAAGTAGCCATGTCAAGGCGCCATGATCCGTTCTTAGCAGAAATGATTGGCCATAGAGGTATTTTCTGAAATGTTCCACACATTTCACTATGGCCAATAATTCTCTTCTTGTTACACAGTAGTTCCGTTCTGGCTTCGATAAGATCTTTGAACAATATGCGATGACACGTTCCTGTCCATCGATTTCCTGTGACAACACTCCTCCCAAGCCATAATTGCTTGTATCCGTATCCAAAATAAAACGTTTATTCGGAACCGGATACGAAAGCAATGGTGCTGTGCATAATCGTTGCTTCAGTTCGTTGAATGCTTCCTCGTGTTCATCGCTCCATTGGAACGGCTTGTTCTTCTGTGTCAGCTCGTGTAAACTTCTTGCGATGTTGGCAAATCCTGGCACAAATCGTCGATAATATGTGCATAGTCCGATGAAACTCCGTAGTTCATGTAAATTCTGCGGTGGCCAATCCTTTACGGCGGAGATCTTGCCTTCATCTGTATGAATGCCGCTTGTTGTTATTTTGTGTCCCAAATATTATACTTCATCCTGGAACAATACACATTTCTTCGGACTTAACTTCAATCCAGCTGATTGGATTCTTTCGAATACTTCCTCTAGATTTCGTAGATGCTCGTTGAAGTCCTTTTCCATAACAATGATATCGTCCAAATATACCAGGCATGTTTTCCAGTGGAGTCCTTTAAGTACGCGTTCCATTAGCCGTTCGAAAGTTGCAGGGGCGTTACAAAGTCCAAATGGCATGACATTGAATTGCCATAATCCATTGCCCACACTGAACGCAGTCTTTTCCTTATCTTCGTCTGCGACCTCCACTTGCCAATAGCCTCTCTGCAAATCCAATGTTGAAAACATCCGTGCTCCTGCCAATGTATCCAGTGTGTCGTCGATCCTTGATAACGGGTAACTATCCTTTTTGATAACTGTGTTGAGCTTCCGATAATCAACGCAGAATCTCATGCTTCCATCCTTCTTTTCCACCAATACTACGGGTAAACTCCATGGAATCGTTGACTGCTCAATTACTCCCGATGTTTGCATATCAGTTACCATCTTATCCACCTCTGCTTGCTTAGCCAATGGTAACCTTCTTGGCGCTTGTCGAATTGGTGTTGATGTTCCTGTGTCGATCCGGTGTTTAACCATATCTGTTCTGCCATTATCTTCCGGTGCACCACAGAAAATGGACATATATTTTTGAAGCAACTCCTTTGCTGCTTGTTTTTCTTTTGGCGTTAATTGTTCCGTCCATTTCTGTGTTAGTTCCTCCGTTAATTTCCGTTGTCGTTGGTCCTTGGCCTTTACACACGGATTCGCCTCCTCGCATTTTATAATGGTGGATACTTCCTCACCTCGGCCGATGATAGTTCCCTTTTTAATTGTTTTTGTCACATCCGATAAATTAAGAGCCCTTATCGGAACTCTAGAGTCACAATCCGGCTTAACCAAAGCATTCCCAATGATAATTACTTTGGTTTGTATCTCGTCACTGTTGGCTTCAACAACCCACAACCCTTGTGTTCCAGGACCTCCATCCAATTTTCCCCAAACAACCGTTTCCGAGTGTGGTGGTAGCTTCGTCCGATGATCCAATGTTATCCTCCTTACGACTGGCTCCTTCCCGTTGTTCAGTTGCAAAGGCAGTTCGACATTACCGTAGCTCAATGTTCCCCGTCCGACATCCAATACGAATCCATTTCGCTTCATGAAGTCCATTCCCAGGATGACCTCATCCACAATATCCGCAACCAGAACTTCATGTCGAACACTGTTTTTCCCGATTCGTATTGTCACCTCCTTCTTTCCTTTGATAGCCGCACTGTCGCCTGTCGCCGTTTGTAACTTGAACCCTTTCATTTTCCGAACTCCATTCGTGAAGAAATCTGGCCGCACAATCGTTCTCGTTGCTCCGGTATCCAACGTTATTAAACTGGATCGTCCCTCTACTTCGCCTCGCACTATCAAGCTATCACCACCTTACGCCAATCTGGAAATGGGGATGAAGATTATGGAGCATTTGGTTGTGGGAGTCAGCTTTCGCTCCTCAAAGCTGACTCTTACTCGTTTAACGCCTTCGTTGTTGTTTGGCGTTCCTCCTCGGCTGGTATTCTTCGTTCCTCCGTTGGCCTTCGGTACATCGGCGAAGGTGTTCTCGCCCGTTTGCGCCTTATCTCCCAGCATTCCCTTGAGATGTGTCCTATTTTGTCACAAACCCAACATCTGATTTTACTAGTTCCATCCCGGAATCTCGTTGTCCGCCAGTTATCTGCTGGTTTGGTGTTATTGCCCTGTTTGTGATTGATTGCTGGTTCCACTTCCACACGACGTACCTTGACTGCTGGTTTGATGATGTTGTTAGCAGTCTCGTTGGTTAGGGCACACGCGATGGTTTCCGCAAACGTTGCTTTTGGAGACAACACAACAGCACGTCTCGTATCCGGATCCCGTATTCCATCTGTGAAGGCGTCGATCTTAATATGCTCTGTGTATTCACCTGCCATGTTGTAGTGGGCGAGGTGCACTAGTCGCTCTATATCAGCCGCATACTCCTGGAGCGTCTCTCCAATCCGCTGACATCGTCCCTTCAACTCCATACGATGTAGCTCCCGTCGATGGTCACCACCATATTTCCGCTCCAACGCCAACATGATTTTGCCGTAATCCTCTCGTTCGTATTCCGGCACGATTTGGAGTAGTTCTGCAGCACTTCCCTTTAACGCCACAATTAATGCTGCTACCCGATCCTCTTCACACCAACCGTTCCTTGTGGCCGCCATTTCAAACTGGAGTTTGAAGATGTTGAATGGTGTGGTTCCGTCACATGTTGGTGGCTTCAATTTTATTGATCTGGTTGGTCGAGCAATTTGGGTACTACCGTTTGTTTTAGAATCCATCAACTCCTTTTCAATCCTCATGAATCGTTGGTCAGCCACCTCAAGTTGTTGATCGATTTCCTTCTTTACCGTGTCTACTTTTGAAATTTCTCGTTGACATCGACCATTAAATTTTGCTGAAACTTTTCCTGGTGATCCATTCGTTCAATCAATTTTTCCTGATCACCTCGCATTTGCTCCTTTAGGTCACTCTTCAATTGATCTTGGCCGGTAATCATATCGGTTTTTAGCCCACCGATCATCTGCTCTTGTTCAGCACGCAATGTCCTTTGCTCGGTAATCATTTTTACTTCGAGGCCGCCGATCATTTGCTCCTGCACACTAACCATTTCATTTTTAAGACCTCCAATCATATGTTGCATTGCGGCCATTAATTATCCCATATCGAAACCTCCAGATGTTGTTGGAGTAGTTTCTTTAACGACGACATTCTGATCGTCTTCCGCTCTAGTCGTTGACTCTGTTGTCACTTCAACCGCTTGCACCTCGGTTGAATCCGGTGCCCCAAAATTAAACTCATGTTGATCTGGGTCAACATTTTCATCCAACAAAGCTGTACGGAGTCTCAACTGAAACTCAATTCAGTTGCCCGCAGTTGGTAGATTCCGTAGCCCCAACTCCTTCTTTAAATCTGCCACTTTTAAGTCCATTAATTTCATTTTGGATATTCACAATCCCACCGCTGTCACCAATTGTTACGATTTCGCCGAGTGGTTAGTTAAATTATTTTTTCCGGTTCGATCACTGTGAATATCAAACTCGCAAACTTTAAATTTTAACTAAATTTATTTCCCACACAAATTACACAAATATTTATTTTCACTATTATTTTACACAATATTTATCACTACTATTATTTTAACACTTCACTTTTTATCACTTCCCGATATTAACACTTCGAAATTCAAAATTGAACTGTCTCCTAACTCAAATGTGTACACATATTTATACGACAAAAATACTTGTAGAACATTCCATTATTTTTCTTCTCTACACTTCGCGAATGTTCTTCTCGTCGTATTTTGTTCGCTCCGCCTAGTTCATTATTTGTTTTTATTATTTTCGTGTGTGTAAACATTTGGTTACAGGGTAATCCCTACTGCTATAATTTTCTTCTTAATTATTACAGGTGACATCTATGATTCGTGACAATATCGATAGCGAATAGCGATTTTCTGTGTTGTTTTTTGTTTAAATCACGTATATATTGTCACGAATCACAGATGTCACCCGTGATAATTAAGAAGAAAATTATAGCAGTAGGGATTTCCCTCTAACCAAATGTTTACACATTCGAACAGATTAAAAATAAATAATGAAATAGGCGGAGCGACCAAAATACGACGAGAAGAACATTCGCGAAGTGTAGAGAAGCAAAATAATGGAATGTTCCACAAGTATTTGTGTCGTATAAATGCGTGTAGACATTTGAGTTACAGAACAGTTCAATTTGGAATTTCGAAGTGTTAATATCGGGAAGTGATAAAAAGTGAAGTGTTAAAATAATAGTAGTGATAAATATTGTGTAAAATAATAGTGAAAATAAATATTAGTGAATTATTTGTGTAATATTTGTGGGAAATAAATTTAGTTGAAAATTAAAGTTTGCGAGTTTGATATTCACAGTCCAGTGATCGAACCGGAAAAATTATTAGAATAACCAGTAAACTAAGCTGGAAGCCCAACATTCTAGAAAGAGTAAACAAGGCCAATATAGCATTGTACTCGAGTAGGAACGCCATCGGAAAAAAGATAGGGCCTGACGCCGGAGCTGGTACACTGGCTATTTACTTCCGTAGTAAGACCTGTACTTATGTATGGAGTGAGCGTGTGGTGACCAGCTCTCGATAAAGTAACATACAGGAAAAGGATTGAGAAGGTGCAAAGAACGGCCTGCATGCTTATAAGCGGGGCACTGAGGACAACACCTACAAGTGCCCTAGAGGTCTTGTTTCACCTTCTCCCCGTGGATATTTATGGTAAGCAGATGGCGGCTATTACGGCCACTCGACTATCAGCCATATCTCAGTGGAAATGTTTTCAGACAGGACACTCGACGATAGTCAGATCGCTGAGGAAAGAACTGGCGAATCTGGACTATGTTACACCGACTCTTTGCTTCGAGAAAAGGTTCCGTACTACCTGCCCCTCAAGGGAATCTTGGGCGAGCGGGTTGGCAGCTGAAACGGAAGCATTGCAGTTCTTTACGGATGGCTCCAAGCTACACGGTAAAGTAGGAGCTGGAGTCTTCTATGATAAATTAGAGGTAGATATAGCAGTTCGCCTCCCTGATCACTGCAGTGTGTACCAGGCAGAGGAGATAGCGATTGAGGAGGTCCTGAACTGGTTGAGACATAATGTGGTATCCTCGACTGATATCGCAATTTATGTGGACAGTCAGACGGCAATCAAGTCGTTGGTTTCTGTTTCTCTAACGTCTAGAGTGGCGTTGGGTTGTCGCTCGTTTCTAAACGAGATGAGTGAGCATTTCAACATCCAGGTAGTCTGGGTCCCTGGCCACTCAGACATCATGGGAAACTGCAGGGCGGATGAACTAGCGAGGCACGGTACAACTCTCCAACTGCTACCGGAAAGGGCAAAGTTGGGAAGACCCATTAACGCACTCAAGACTGTGCTTAAAAAAGAGGCGAAAGCCTCAACGAACAATAGGTGGACAAACACCCTCTCATGTAGAGTTGCAAGACAAGTCTGGCCAAAGCTGAACTTGAAACGCTCAAAAGCACTTATCTCCCTACGAAGACGTGAACTTAAAACGATCGTGGGGATACTCACAGGACACTGCCTTCTTGGGGTAAAAGGAGAGTAAAATCCTGTGGTACCACAACGGACCGTCGTCGGTCTAAGTGTGCTGTAGCAGCCACTTAACCTAACCTAACCTAATGGACTCAGTAAGTGGCCAGAAGTATACCCGATTCCAAATCAGGAAACAACCACAATCGCCAATGCAGTGATAAACAATTGAATAAGCCGTTATGGGGTACCAATGGAACTGCATTCCGACCAAGGGTAGAACTTTGAATCGGTTGTCTTCCAGGAGATGTGCCAACTACTGGGAAATAATAAAACGCGGACAACACCTTTCCACCCACAGTCTGATGGCATGGTGGAGCGTTTCAATGCCACATTGGAAGAGTTCATAGCCAAAACAGTGGATAAAAACCAGCGGAATTGGGATCAAGGTATTCCCTTGTTCTTAATGGCCTATCGATCTGCGATACATAACACAACAGGAGTAACACCAGAGAAAATACTTTTCGGCAACAATATAAGACTGCCAAGCGATCTCAAATTCGGAGCGATTCCATCAGCAGCCAAATGTGGACAAGCATATGTGGACAACTTGAAAGAGGAGATCAACAACATACACGGATTTGTCAGAGAGAAAATCAAATTGTCAAGTGATAAAACAAAGCGAACAGTACGAGCGAACAATAAAGGATTTGACGAAGGTCAACTGGTATGGCTTCACAACCCACAACGTAAGAAAGGGTTATCGCAAAATTTACAACCTGGATGGGAGGGACCGTACAAGGTCATAACAAGAATAAATGATTGATCTATAGGATTCAAAGAGGAGTACGAGGAAAACCCAAGGTTGTACACCTGGAACGACTGGCGTTCTATAAAGGAAGAGGTCTGGATCCTGTTCGGGACGAACAAGTTTGGGCGGAGGGTAGTGTCACGAATCACAGATGTCACCCGTGATAATTAAGAAGAAAGTTATAGCAGTAGTACGGATTACCCTGTAACCAAATGTTTACACATACGAACAGAATAAAAATAAATAATGAAATAGGCGGAGCGAACAAAAGAAGACGAGAAGAACATTCGCGAAGTGTAGAGAAGCAAAATAATGGAATGTTCTACAAGTATTTGTGTCGTATAAATACGTGTAGACATTTGAGTTACAGAACAGTTCCATTTTGAATTTCGAAGTGTTAATATCGGAAAGTGATAAAAAGTGAAGTGTTAAAATAATAGTAGTGATAAATATTGTGTAAAATAATAGTGAAAATAAATATTAGTGAATTATTTGTGAAATATTTGTGTAATTTGTGTGGGAAATAAATTTAGTTGAAATTTAAAGTTTGAGAGTTTGATATTCACAGTCCAGTGATCGAACCGGAAAAATTATTAGAATAACCACTCGGCGAAATCGTTACAATTGGTGACAGCGGTGGGATTGTGAATATCCAAGATGAAATTATTGGACTTGAAAGTGGCAGATTTGAAGAAGGAGTTGGGGCTACGGAATCTACCAACTGCGGGCAACCGAAATGAGTTGCAGTTGAGACTCCGTACAGCTTTGTTGGATGAAAATGTTGACCCAGATCAACATGAGTTTAATTTTGGGGCACCGGATTCAACCGAGGTGCAAGCGGTTGAAGTGACAACAGAGTCAACGACCAGAGCGGAAAACCAGAATGTTGTCGTTAAAGAAACTACTCCAACAACATCTGGAGGTTTCGACATGGGGCAACTAATGGCTGTTATGCAACAAATGATAGCCAAGCAAGAACAAATGATCGGCGGCCTCGCAGTAAAAATGATTACGGAGCAAAGGGCATTGCGTGTTGAACAGGAGCAGATGATTGGTGGGCTCAAAATTGATAATACAAGCGGTCAAGAAAGATTAGAGGAGCAGATGCGAGCCGATCAGGAAAAAATGATAACTGGACAGCAACAAATTTTAACACGAATGGAACAACTGGAAAAGTTTCAACACGATTTAATGAAGGATATCAATGAAAAATTGGACACAATTAAAAAGGAAATGGGAGAACAAATCGTGGTGACCGATCAACGATTCCAGAAACTGGAGAAAGAACTGATGGATTTAAAAACCAACGGCAGTGCTCAAATTGTACGACCAACCAGTTCTATAAAATTGAAACCACCAACGTTCGACGGAACTACACCATACAATATCTTCAAACTCCAGTTTGAAATGGCGGCTACCACGAACGGTTGGTGTGAAAAAGATCGAGTGGCAGCATTAATTGTGGCGTTAAAAGGCAGTGCTGCGGAGCTCCTACAAATCGTGCTGGAATACGAACGGGAAGACTACGAAAAAATCATGTTGGCGTTGGAGCGCAAATATGGTGGTGACCATCGACGGGAGCTACATCGTATGGAGTTGAAGGGACGATGTCAGCGGGTTGGAGAGACGCTCCAGGAGTATGCGGCTGATATAGAGCGGTTAGTGCACCTCGCCCACTACAACATGGCAGGAGAATACACCGAGCGTATTAAGATCGACGCTTTCACAGATGGAATACGAGACCCCGATACGAGACGTGCAGTTGTATTGTCTCCAAAAGCAACGTTTGCGGAAACCATCGCGTGTGCATTAACCAACGAGACTGCAAACAACATCATCAAACCAGCAGTCAAGGTACGTCGTGTGGAAGTGGAACCAGCAATCAGTCACAAACAGGGCAATAACATCAGACCAACAGATAACTGGCGGACAACGAGATTACGGGATGGAACTAGTAAAATCAGATGTTGGGTTTGTGACAAAATAGGACACATCTCAAGGGAATGCTGGGAGATAAGGCGCAAACGGGCGAGAACACCATCGCCGATGTACCGAAGGCCATCGGAGGAACGAAAAATACCAGCCGAGGAGGAACGCCAAACAACAACGAAGGCGTTAAACGAGTAAGAGTCAGCTTTGAGGAGCAAAAGCTGACTCCCACAACCAAATGCTCCATAATCTTCATCCCCATTTCCAGATTGGCAAAAGGTGGCGATAGCTTGATAGTGCGAGGAGAAGTAGAGGGGCGATCCAGTATAATAACGTTGGATACGGGAGCAACGAGAACGATTGTGCGGCCGGATTTTATCACGGATGGAGTTGAGCCTATGGAAGGGTTCAAGTTACAAACGGCGACAGTGCAGCTATCAAATGAAAGAAGGAGGTGACAATACGAATCGGGAACAATTGTTTTCGACATGAAGTTCTGGTTGCGGATATTGTGGATGAGGTCATCCTGGGTATGGACATCATGAAACGAAATGGATTCGTATTGGATTTCGGACGGGAAACATTAAGTTACGGTAATGTCGAACTGCCTTTGCAACTGAACAACGGGAAGGAGCCAATCGTAAGAAGGATAACATTGGATCATCGAACGAAACTACCACCACACTCGGAAACGGTTGTTTGTGGGAAATTGGATGGAGGTATTAGAATACGACGAAGTAATGGATTTTCAAAGAAGATAGAACCTAGATGGGAGGGACCGTACAAGGTTAGAACTAACGACGTGATCTATAGGATCCAAAGAGGAGTACGAGGAAAACCCAAGGTTGTACACCTGGAACGACTGGCGTTCTATAGAGGAAGAGATCTAGATCCTGTTCGGGACGAACAGGTTTGGGCGGAGGGTAGTGTCACGAATCACAGATGTCACCTGTGATAATTAAAAAGAAAATTATAACAGTAGGGATTACCCTGTAACCAAATGTTTACATAAACGAACAAAATAAAAAGAAATAATGAAATAGGCGGAGCGAACCAAATACGACGCAACGAAATTTCGAGAAGTGTAGAGAAGAAAAATAATGGAATGTTGTACAAGCCTTTGCGTCGTATAAATACGTGTAGACATTTGAGTTACGAAACAGTTCAATTTTGAATTTCGAAGTGTTAATATCGGGAAGTGATAAAAAGTGAAGTGTTAAAATAAAAGTAGTGATAAATATTGTGTAAAATAATAGTGAAAATAAATATTAGTGAATTATTTGTGAAATAGTTGTGTAATATTTGTGGGAAATAAATTTAATTGAAATTTAATCTTTGCGAGTTTAATATTCACAATCCAATGATCGAACAGGATAAATTATTAGAATAACCACTCGGCGAAATCGTAACAGTCTTTTAACGTCAAACTTCTGTGGTTTACATTTAATTTTAATACATAAAATAAATGAAATACTTTTCATCATGTAGTCTATTTTTGCAAAAATTATTGTGTAAGTTTATTCAACATGGAAATTAACAATTAAATTAAAAACCAATAATCTATTTACTTTTATTTTATTGTTATGTATAACAAAAAAATTGCATATGATAAAGAGGAGCGGATGTAAATGATAAAATTGTAAATAAAAACATTAACAACTATTAAAATTTAATGACTATAAATAAAAACAACTATAAGTGGAACACAGGACATTTGAGTGCACGGGTTACATATAATATTGATTATTTAAGACTGAAGGGTCATTTTTCATTTTATTTCATGATTTACCACAAAACAAATATGTATGTACTTTTTAAACGGCCTGTAATTATAATGGCAGTGCTCAATCTTTAAAAATAGGGTTAATTTACGTAAATATTTCATAGAAACAATAAACAATTTTTTATCGAATATTCATTTTAATTTATTTGCATTATGGTAAATGGTTGTTTTTTTTATCATGTCAGAAAGAATATATTTTAGTGCAAGTATGTAATTTAGAGAAACATAAATACCCAATCTGAACGTATTTCGACAGTTGGTAAGCTTGTATTACATTTCTATGTGTTGCTTCATTTTGCGTATGAATGAAATAAAAACCAATTTCAGTGGCCAGTAGCCACACATCAATAGTGTCAAAAACATCGAGTTTCAAATAATGTAAATTATAAAAACAGTGTCTTTATTCCTTAACTACTATAGTGGAATATATGTTTAAATATTTCATAAAGTGCAATAAAAACCATTTACACTAGCAAATGTGGAAATTCATGTTATAATATACTATACAATTGTGTGTTCAAGAATGTATTTATCGAATTGAAATCGTATTATATATTACGATTTTCCATTTCCAGAAATTGAAAAGAAAATCTATCGACGCGCTACAGGTGAGGAATTTTGATAGTAACAATTGAATATGCCAAGAAATTTTTTATGAGAAATAGTTTTCTTTATGTTTCATTCATAAGGATTTTAGTTGAAATTATTTCACCAAGTTAAGTATATTCGACATATCCAAATTCAAACTGTGGCTAATATGAGATAGATGTTCTTTGTTTTTCTAAAAGTTATAATGTAATATTTGACATAAACTGTCTTAATAAAAAATGTATATTCTTAAAAGTTTCTATAAAAAAACCATAACGAAGTAAAGTTATCTAATAAAGTTTAAATTATTTTAACAAATGTGTGATTCAGGTTCATGTTTAAAGTAAATAAGAGGATTTTTTTGCTGTTTAGATAAGGAAATATGTAATCAAAATTTGTTTGTGATACATTTTCATTTTCAGTGGGAATTACGTCCGTCTCCTGTAATCCATAAGAGTTGCTGTTATATATATAAACATCTCTTTCTTCTACATGTGATTTAATTATAAAATGAGGTTTTGAAAATGCGATGATTCTTTTTATTTATTTGTTGTGCTTGTGATGACAGACCGTGTAATCACATTCTTTCTCAGTTTTCACATATGCTAGCTATTTTGTTGGTACCTTGGCTGCTTTTCGACACTTAGTTTATTTTGAATCGAATAAAAATAATCGAATTTTCAATTACTATGTCTTCTTAATATCAATACAAGTAAGCAAGTGCAACGAAGAAATTGATTTGAGAATGATCTAAAAACTAACATGTTATTTCGATTTGTCTAACGTGCTTTAAATTGCACTTAATAATACAATAATAACATAAAATCTTCAATGTCAGTACATGGCATGGACCTATGCAGATAGTTTTACGTTAGTCGGAACTATAGCCATACAACTTCGATTAGACTGTAATGGCTTATACTATCAGGTTGTCCACATTTTTGTAAGAGCCTTTATCTTGAGAGAAAGGTAACGGAATGTTTGATGTACACGTAGGTTGGCTAATTTCCAAAGCGAAAACGTAGCATAAACAATTGACCATTGCTTGGAAGGTAAATGCTTCCTATCAAATGGACCACCCAGGAACACCCGGTTTTTACTTTTAAGCCATTGAGATTGTTTTTTATGCTTAGCTTTAATTGGGTGCAGGGTGGACTTTAAGACTGTCCTAGCTCCTTGTAGCTGTCAAAGCTCTTGCACCCAACGCGCGATCCTTCACGTAAAGATTGATAGCTGCCTTAAACTTGTGCATTTTATACTCCAACGGAAACTGAAAACCGGATAACGAATTCCACTTCCTAGATGTTCGATAAATTAATTCGCGCTTTGCACCTTCAGTTCGAAGTTTCGGCAGCTTCACCTTTAACCTATGCGCATTAACCGTTCCTCGTGTAACCCGTACTGGTGTAACAAATGGTGGTATTTTCTTCTTTAATTCTCCAGAACATTTACCATTTATTAATCTATAGAACACGCAGGGTTCTGCAACATCTCTGCGGTGCTGTAGGCTATCTAGATATTTCGTAAGTCTGGAGTTTCGGATGGCACGTCGCTAATTTCTATCCAGCAACTGGAGAGCAATGCCATATGCTCAACCACAAACTTGACAGCAATATTCTATACAAGGTCTAATAAAGGTTTTATATATCTGGAGAACTGATGCGATGTCTAACGAGCTTCTTTTAATATGTATTTTTCGTATTGTGAATAAAATAAGATATTTTTGAGCTTAGGCACTATAAATATATGTAATACAATATTGTATATAATAGTTATGTCAAATTTATAGTGTAATGTATACCACTCATAAAATACATATTCCACTAAATAAGAAAATCATAAACTTACTATTATTGTATTTATAATATTACTAAATAACAATTAAAATATTTGTAAAACAACAAATATTTAAAATTTTCACTTTTATGTTTTATATACTTAATAAAAACATAAACGAAGAAGATATTTTACGTGTTAATATTAATACATATTATTAATAGAAAGTATAAATATATTTATTTATAAAAACTTAAAATTGATAAAAGCTAAAGATTGAAAAACAAATTTATTAAATATCGAAAGTGAATTTCATTCAGTTACTTTTAATTTTCGAATAGATAAGTAAGTTATACTAGCTGACCAGTTAAATCATTTAATAATGATTGTGTTGTATCATAAATATAAATATTATATATTATTTCTGTTGATATTTTCAATTTCCCACACACGCAATATGTTTTGTGAATCAGAAACGTTCAATTCATGATCACGTAATAATTACATCTTTATTTTATTTTACGGTAACATTTCGGCTATCAAAGAGACATATATATGTTGCGAAAGGGACAGGACATGTTAATATTATGTAGTATTCTTATCAGTAGAATTACAAGAGCTGTGTGTTAAAACTAAAATGTTTACTTAATATTTGCAGAATATAATATTTGTATGATAAACCAAGGTGGTTTTTTATTTCTTATGTTTTTATTTTGTTGTCTAATTCACACATATGCGAAACATATAACAACTTTAATTTTTGACCACCAATAAATGTTGTCTAATAAAATTAATTGACTATGCTTTAAATATGGTGCTCTATGTGATTATATGATATTTTTAAATATAAGAGGTATAGGCCTCTGACTGCATAAGCTTATTTGCAATTCTGCTATTTTTAAATTCGCAAATTTTTCATTCTATAAATACAAAGAAACATTGACTGAGTAATCACGAGATTCGTATAGTTATAGCAAATTATTTTAAATTAAATTCACAACAAATTGGAGTTATACAAGAAACCTATTTTTCAAAAATGTTTTTTAATTTCAGATAAAACCATACTTATTCTGGAATACAAATAACCATAAACAGTACCAATAAAAATAATCCTAGCTTCCAATATATTTCGTAAAACTGTATTATTCAATAATGAATATTTAACTATTTTTTAAATTCATATATTTCTAATTAACTAAAATTTTAATTTGAGTTAGTAAAATTTAACTTAAATATAACAAATCTCAATTTTTGAGACATTTTTGAGTAACTAAAAAATGTCTTCACATCCACCTGGATTAAGATTTTCACCATTTTCATCAACTCCAACACAAAGTGCCAACAATACAAATAACACTGGTAACAATAATAATAACGTTAATAATAAGTTGAAAATGCAACAACAGCAAAATCAACAACAGCAACAATCTCAACAAGGACAATTAATTCCAACTAAAGCTAATTTCAACAATCATACAACAAATAGTTTTTCTGATTCGGAAACAGATCTGTCGAACTCAATTGAAAATTTATCAATGGAAGAACGATTTGTATTGCGGCATACTGCACGTGTTGAGCCACAAGGCCAAGAAAATTTACAGGATAGTTTAATTCCAGGTAAGTGGAATATAATAACGATTGAAAATCAGTAGTTTAATTAAATTTAATTGTTCAAATTCATTAAGAATTGAAATTTAAAAAATTGGTTTTCTGATAGATTGTATACATGTATTTTTCAGTTCCAAATATTTTAACATCTAGTAGTTACAAAATGATTTAATAGAATTAAATGAAGTTAAATTTGAAAATTGCAAAATGATCATCATATCCTTATGAGAATTCTTGATTTTGTTAAGTTTTTTAAAAAGTTTTGAACACGTTATTTTTTTATTTTATTTTTTTTTCTATGCAATCTGTTTTGGGGCTCAAGGCACTCCCAACTTTTTCAACTCGTTCGCTTATTTACGTTCTTACCTTTCGCTTTGCAGCCAAATCGAGGACGTACGGCTATAGGTCCGGATTTACCTAACCATCTGCACATTGCATAGCTCCATGCCAGCCTATAGTACTGACATGGAGGATGGGACGGCCCATGGATTCTGCATTCCAACAGGAGGTCATACTTGTGTTCAATTCATTCCACCGATCGTAATGAAGTGATGAAAAATCCCTTTTGCAACCTGCAAAATGGATTCGAATCCTATTGAGATTCGAGAACCCGGTACCTTCCGCTCCAACTGCCGTAGCTTTAACCACTGCGCCACCTGGGAACACGTTATTTTAGATACAAATAAATAAATTATTTATAAAAAATAGAATATACTATTTTATTGTAAATTATTTGTGAAAGATAGGATATGCGACCCAATGATTTACATTAGATAGTGGAAATGAAGTTCGGAAATCTTGGAGCTAGATTTCTATTGAACCATTGTTTAAAATTTGTGTTGGACCTCCAAGCAGTCGATAATCGAAGGCCTGCTTGCGTGTGAGATTATCTAACCTGTAACATACTGATGTACATACTGATTTAAGCCTACTCCAAGATAGACTTACTTTACAGTAATTGGGATAATCTGGTGGGCTTTACATTAGAGCACAATGTTGCTATCTTTAGTGTTAGAAGTGGCAGAAAATAGCACTGATATATATAATAGTATACAGTCTGTGTTCCCGACGCAAAACTACCACATAAAATGGAGAAAGAATAATGTACTTTGAGACTGCTAATGATCTCAAAGCACAAAAGAAGTATGGTTTATTTTTTCCTTAGAAAAACATATACTCACATAAACATGTATAAAAAATATCCTGAAATCAAAAGAGATTGGCGCTATTGAATAACGAAATAGTTACTATGAAATATATGCGACTGCAATTTTTCCGTTAACTGAAAAATCCAATCCGATCGAAGAATGTAAATTCTTAAAATTGCGATTACTTTTCGTTTATGTTATGAAACGTCAAAATACGATAAAAGAAAATACGTTTGGTAAAATCCAATACTATTTGGTTTTTATTTTCATAAAAGCACGGAAAACTCGGATATACTTTGTAATAGAACCCTTGTTCTTGGTAAGAGGACAGTTTATAGATAACGAATTTGTAGAAAGAAAAAGCATGAATGGTAAAAGGTCGACGTATTTAACTCAATACAACAAATGTACTGAAAAACATTTTCGTAGAGTCTTTGACCGAGTTAGCGAACTGCACCATACCTTAAAACTATACATACTTTACTGTCACTGAGACGAGGATGGAAACCTGATTCTTGCAGAGATTCAAGAAAAATCGGTCACCTGAGGTTACTTTGTCTAACTGTATTTTTGATTTTATTTCTATTGAGGATATAATGAAGCATTACTTTAACCCAATCTTCATTAAAGATGTACGCTTAAAATACGAGAATTATTGTGTTATAGCGTATATTTGCACAGCATAGAAACTACTGTCGTACATTATTTAGAAAAGTATCATAACGAAGGAAATTATTTTTGGCTACCAACGAGGATTTCGTCCCAAGTCAGTTAGTAATTGATCAAGTTTTTTCGCTATCGATGTATACGAGATATTTCTAAATTTCCAGAAAACGTTCGACTGCTCGATCGGTAGTTGATAGTATGTACTTGAATATTTAGGAATATCGAAAAATACATACGTCAACGAAGTCACAATGGTGTGCTCAAAGTTGAGAACATGCTATCGATCACTTTTACTATTAATTCTGGTTAATACACCCCTCGTAAAAGTTTAACTCCTGAAGACAATTTTTCAACAATCCAATCAACAAATTCAAAGGCCGGTTATTAAAATTTTAATACATGTATTTTCTTTTAGCAATTTTCTCCAACATGTATTTTGAAATTTAGTAAAAAAGTTTTGCTCTATAAGTATTACCAAATTTTGAAGAAGTAGCAATATTAGAACTATAAATCATCGAAATAAAAAAAATTATAGAAAATCAATAACAAAACGTTAATCCTTATGGTTACAAAAAGACATCTTTGTAAGTAGGTAACAAAAACGAATTCTAATATTATATTTAGATGCGATAGTATTAATAACTGTATAGAATTTATTTTGTTATTTAATATATTTCAATTTGTTAACTTAATTATCTTATGCTTAAATTTAACTTATCTATATCAGGCCGTTATTCAAACGACAATCGTTTGTCATCAAATGTTTCGACAGATTCAACACGCTATGCATCATCTAATCGAAGTATGTCGGAAACTCGAAATCCTATTTATAGTCAACCTCAACTGCAAACTCAACAAGTTAACAACAACAATAGCAATCCTAATAATAACTCCAATCGTAATTCTTTGAAAGAAGTTAATTCTAATCGTTCATCAATGGACGTATCTACTTGTTCATACAATACTCTTATCATACATAACGATGATAGTATGTATTCGTCAAATAATGAATATACAAGCCCTCCACCCAACCATCCGTTTCTAATGAAAAAAGATCGTCCACGATCGCATGGAGACAAAGGTATGCAAGAGATAACAGAAATTCCAGATGATTATTTAGATCAATCGCATGTCTTAAAACATTTAGCTAAAGATGTTAAAATTCAAACAAATAAAAGTGACAGTACGACTCGAGATTCAGGATTATCAGAAAACACAGATTCAAAAGATCAAAACTATACGAACAACAGTAATGCGGAGTGGATTATTGGGGAAAATGAACAAAATCAAAGTAATAAAATAAAAAGCAAAAGTCAACCAGATTTAACAAGGTAAATTTTAATTAATGTTTAAATAAACTGAAAAATGAGTTTTATAAGAGTTTACTTTGTGTAGATTAGGGGAGATTGATTTAGATACAATCGAAACTGTAATGAAAGAAAATGCATATCTTAAACAACAGCTACAAAATTGTTTGTTAAAAGTGGCAAAAACTCAAAAATTGGAAGATGAGGTAGCGAAAATATATCGAGCTCACGAAGAATTGGAACAATCGTGTCAGCGCCGTGAAAAATTGGAATTAACCATTCGAACAAAACTACAGAACGAGATACACCGAGCACAGGAACTAAATCGTGTATTACGCGATCAAGTGGATGTGTTACAGAGTCAACTGTTAGCTCCATCCGAACATCAAATACTAATTGCACAATTATTTACACAAAGTAAGTTTGGGAAGCCAAAATGTCATTCAATTTTGTCTAATTATTTTATCGGTTAAAGATAAAGAATTAACAGCTGCAAAGGAGCGACAAGAAATAGAATTAGCCGCTCAACGAGCTACACTACAGGAACAGCGAAATCATATTGGTATTTTAGATAGTGCCTTAACGAATACTCAAAATAATATGCGTCGTCTAGAAGAAGAAGTATGCTTGTTTACACTTTAAAGATATAACGCTAATAATTTCTATAAAATTTCAGTCCCGAAAAAAACAAATATATATTGAACATTTACTAAAATTGCAACAAAATTCATTACAATCCAAACAAAATGAACGAAAAATGCGCTTAGAATATGATAACGAATTAAGTAAGGATTCAAATCGGAGTGGCAGCAGCACGAATAGCGAATCGAAATGGCAATTACATGATAAAGATGGTCAAATCTTAAGGTAAGATTTTTTTTGTGAATTCTATGTACATATGGCGCTTTAATGTATTTATTTTATTATAATTATTATTTATATGTTTTTGTTTATAGACTAGAAAACGAATGTGCAAAATTGGAACAGCAACGACATTTAGAAGAATCGGCTATTAGGCAAAGTGCTGCGAAAATTGTTATGGAGAAAAATTCTCAAGAAGCGGATCGAATTATAGCCGAAGCGAAACAAGAAAAATTACGATATTTGGAAGAAGTGCATTCGGCTCAGCGTAAAGTTAGCGAGCTACAGAATCATTTAAAAGGGTTAGAAAGTCGTCTGGCCGAGAAAGATGCATTAATTCGTGTATTACAAGGTCAAAAAAGTGAGTTAAAATTTGGTATATAAGATTAAGGTATTAATGTGTGTTTTTATATAGATTACGGATCTTCTAATTCATATGATTCATACAATGAAAGTTTTGTGTTAAATCCGTTAGTGTACAATTCTCAAGCCTCGTTTAACGTGTCCAACTCTTCATTTAACACAACCGCAAACACATCACTTTTAGAGCCGTCATACGGACAAAACACATCAAGCTTTAACCCAACATCATACGGTAGTGGTTATGGTTCACATGTTACTAATGTTTATGGACAAACAACTCCAACACCATTTAATCAAAGTGCTCTTAATTTACAAAATATCGCAAATTACGGCCAAAACAGTTCGAATTACAATACAAATTATGTATCTAATTCAAATTATTCGCCGAATAATAATAATTACGAAACGGCATACGAGCATCATCAATATGATGCGGCACGTAAATCAATCGATGATCACATGATGAAACAACAATTTGATGAACAATTAAGTAAGGTGAGTCATAATCATAATAAGCATCATCACATGGCAACACAATCAATGAAAGGTAAACGCACGCAACCCCAAGATATGTCGCCAAATAATAACCTAATTTTAAATCAAATCCAAGCTAGTAAAGAGATTGCTAGTTCGGTACGTGATCTAAATAAAGAAAAGGAAACATTTTATTGATAATAGATGATTTTTTCCTCTATTTAAATAAATGTGTAAAGAGCAAGGATTTTAGTAATAATCGTAAATAATCAGAGGTGTAAATATATTCAAAAGTTATTAATGGACTTTATTAACGGCCTTGTGTGTAGGAGACCAATAGTATAGTTATATTCATATGTTTACTGTCTAAAGTAAACAAAATTAAACTTATTTAAGTTTTTAACTATAAAATATATAACTGAATGTATAGTTAAGCTATGTACTGTTTGACTTTACATCAATAATAAATATCTAATACTCACCACCAACGAAGGTTGTGTTTAAAAAAATGTGTTTTTTAAACTACTGTCAATATTTATTTGTTCCTTCTCACAAAATTTATTTAAAACTAAATGTTTTCATTGATACCAAAAATAAATCTGAAAATGAATATTAATTGTAGTTTTTGTCATTGCATCTAAATAAATTTTGAAAACAATATTTAATCACATCAGACAATATTTAATCTTATCAGACAAAATGTGTTGTGAGTTTTAATTTTGCCTATTCAACTTGGATGTTGGAAAAAAAATGTTCAAACGATAATAATGAAAAATTAAGTTAGTTTAGTTTAAATTCCGCTAAATAGAATTCGTGTTACAATTAATGATTATGTAATTAGGTGTATAACCGATAGTAATAATACAACAAATATTCATAAACTATCATATTTTTTGATAATTAACATTTGATTAGTAAAATTCTTATTTTAATTCTTAGTTCATTTTATTTCGATTTTGTTATGTATTACGTATCCGTTTAATTGAATTTCATTAATAAAACAATTAATATCATCTAAAAATTAATCACAATCTGATTATTGCGTTATTTACAACCTGCTCTACAATTATGTAATTTATTTAAATAACAGCTCTCTTTATATTTGAAATGAAGTGACATTTTATTTTTTTAGAAATCTTATTTTATTACTTTTAAGCCAAAGATTAAATATTAATTAAAGCTTTAGTTTAAATTAAATAAGTTTTTTACTTTTGCAGCTAGAAAAAGTTTTACTTAAGATTTCTTTAAGTAGTATTTTTTATATGGCGAATGTAAACTTGCATTCCATCTTTTTGTAATTTTGAGGGAAAGAAATACTTTTTTAGCACATGACATTATTATATTGGAATCTGAAAATTATTGAAAATCTCATACAAATAAATTAAATAATTTAAATAAGGAGGTGATTAATTAGTCGTTACGGTAAAGATCCATGCTTCCTCATCGTATACTGATGACAGTTAAATGGCTTACGTAGGTTTTGTTAAAATGTATATAATTTTTATTATATAAATATTAACAAAAATTATATATATATATATATATATATATATATATATATATATATATATATATATATATATATATATATATATATATATATATATATATATATATATATATTTATATATATATATATATTTTTATATATATATATATATATATATATATATATATATATATACTGGGTGTTTCTTTTAAACTGAGACGATCAAATATCTCGAAAAATAGCCACTCTACGAAAAAAATGTCCATAATAAACATTTAATCATACCGCGGGCGAAATACATTAGTGCAAAAAAAATAGTCCACCACCCCCCGCTTGGTGGGGCGGAGGTAACTTTTAAACTAAAATAGGAAGCCACATTTTTATTGCAGATACGGATTCTACGACTAAAAGTACATATGATTTGAATGAAATATTTTGTTCGGTACATGATAGATGGCGTTGTACTCGACGAAATTTCAATTTCTTCTTCTTAGAACACACGCATTCGATTCTGCAATACGTTTGAAATAAAAGACATCACGTTTTCATTGGAAATACTCGAAATTCGTCATCAAAATAATTTATTAATGTAAATGGCAGGTGAATAAAATAATTTTAGCTTAAAATAAGTGTTCAAAATGATGGCCTGCGACTTCAATGCACTTATTAATACGCATTTCAAATAATTGTACACAACTGAAAAGAGTGTTTGGTTGAATTTCAGCACACGCATTTCTGATTCGCTCAATCATGTTCTCACGTGTTGTTGGTTCTTGTTTGTAAGCTTTGATCTGGCGTTTTAAAATTCTCCAAACACTTGTGAGGGACAATCCGGAGTCGTGAACTATTTCTCGTGTGATAAAATGAGCATTATGACCCACTGCTGCCAATACAGCAATTTCATTATATTTCCATCAATAATAAATTGTTTGATACTACGGCCAAATGAAACACGTGAACGATTCCTATCCGGAAAACGTTGATCGTAAATAGTAACAGCATTTTCAAGATTTCTTACTCCCGCGGTATGATTAAATTTTGATTATGGACATTTTTTCCGTAGAGTGGCTATTTTTCGAGATATTTGATCGTCTCAGTTTAAAAGAAACACCCAGTATATATATATATATATATATATATATATATATATATATATATATATATATATATATATATATATATATATATATATTTATATATATATATATATATATATATATATATATATATATATATATATATATATATATATATAATATATATATATATTTATATACATATTTATATATATATATATATATATATATATATATATATATATATATATATATATATATATATATATATATACATAAATATACTATAGAAACCTCGTTACTTATTTAAATAATTTAATTTAGTTTATTTATTAACTAATTAACAAATAAAATGTTTTGTTTTAATTTTATTTTTGTTTTTTTAATTGTTTATTTT
Source organism: Tipula lateralis (assembly GCA_963932295.1). NCBI lineage: Eukaryota > Metazoa > Arthropoda > Insecta > Diptera > Tipulidae > Tipula > Tipula lateralis. The sequence goes on from OZ010736.1 coordinate 199,430,018, forward strand.
ATTTAACAAATAATATATTATATAATGTGTTTATATAGTTTTGATTTGAAACGACTACTAACCTACCAAAAAATATAGTAACTGTAAAATAAATAATTTAATTTAATAAATAATTATAAATTTTATTTAAATGAAAAATATCATGAAATATTAGTTTATTTTATAGATAAGATCTGTATAGTTTAAGTAGTTTATATTATTAAAACAAAATTATTAATTTATTTTATACAATACATATATATATACATATAATCAGTGAAACAGTTTTATGCTTCCAAATAATTTATCTAAATTGTGCCTTAAAAAATTATTTACAAAATATAAATAACAAAGTCATATACATTTTTTTATATTTATAATATAATATATTTGCTATCTGGTCCATATGTGTTCAGTTTTTAATTTTTTTTAAATAAATTTTATGTTTTAATAAAATACATGAGCCTAACAAGTAATATTTGATAAAAATTTATAAAAAATTGTGTTTTTCTGATTTTTAAGTTTGTGATACTATAATTCTATTTTAACATATTCATGATGATAAAAAATGTGATGAATATTCACTAATTTTAGATCGAATCAGTTCCAGGGAATGTAAGAGTTTTGACCGAAATATTATTTTGCTGTGTATATATTTAATAAGTCTATTAAATATTTAGAATTTTCGTTTAAATTTAATCATTTGGCACATTTAAAGGATTTATTTCGTATCAATGTAGCTACAATCCAATCAAAAAAAAAACATTAAGATAAATAAAAATTACGTAATAGGTTTGTTAGATTCAGAAAGCTATAAATTCTACATTTAGAATGATAAGATAGAATACCAAATTCTAAAAATTATTGTACTGAGATTTTGGAGTTATGGATAACCTAATATGAAAACTGACTCAATTTTAATATTTAAATTCTTGAATTGTGATAACTTTCGACCGAAAAGCAGACCTGTCAAGTGTTATCGCTTAAATCTTTGCTACTTATACTTACTGTTATTTAAATATAACGTGTCAACTTTAATTATAAAATTATTTAGGCGATTTAATTCATTAAATATTGAAAATCCGCATTACAATATTGAAAATCCACAAACCTGGTTTTACTTGTTATTGAAGTAATTTTATTACTGTTCAAAATATTGGTTAATTCAATTAAAATTTGGACACTTTAGAAATTTTTAGCTTGTTAATCTCTCATATTGGTAATTTTTTACTTTCATTGAAATGCATGGCATGTATATTTTATTTCGCTGATCTTATCGTTGTGTCTATTCATGAATGTGTTTTGCTTTTCCATTAATACAGTTTTGTTTTTACGAGTGAAAATAATCAAGAGGTTTGTGTGACCCTTTATTAAAACAGGCAGTGTTGTTTGTATTATTTGATACGGGCGCTTTCTTTGTATCAAGTTCTAATTTAAGGTTTGTTAAATTAAATTACCTATTGTTTTTATTAATATTGTATTATATTTGTTCCATTTCTTATTTTTAATTTATTATAAATATATTCACAGAGAGGATTATGCTGCTTCCCAGGATTAACTGGTAAAAAACCCATCCAATCACTCTTAGCAGATGAAGTATCAGTATTATCTACAAACAATAGTGATGCGTTTTTACAAAAATTAGCTCACATTGATCAACGTGAGCGAGAAAGACATGAGCAAATTAAAGAAGAGGATATGACTGGATCTAATTCGTTGAATACCAATAAGAATAATGAAGAGATTAAACTACTCGAGAAACAAGGACGATGCAGTCAAAAATTGCGTAGTAATAGTAACAGTACGATGGGGAATTTAATACAAGTTACTCAGACCGTTGGACAAAATATGACGGATATTAGTAATATTGGTAAGTTCGATTAATTTAAGCTTTTGTGAATAGATACTTTATCCGAAAATTTAGCGAAAATTTCTCAAACAGGCATGCTTCCATCTTGTAAAGACATTCCCTCCCGTGGATCATCTTTACCGCCAACAGCACTGCCACGGCCACCTCGTAGTTTAAAACCTCCTCGTAAAATAGAATATGATCGATTGGCTGATAATTCAGAGATTAAAAAACAACGATCATCACAAACTCCTCCAAAATCGAATCATCGTTCAGACTACGAATTGAAAACATCAAGCTTGAAGCGCGGGGACCTTAGAAAAGTGACTCAAGAATATTCTCCGTCTACAAATTTTACAATTAAACATAAAAATTATGGATCCGTAAATCATCCAAATGAGTATCCTTCAATCAAAAACTATCAACGGCTAGATGATAATTCGAAATTAAAATTAATTCATGCAAAAGAATCATCACCCTCAATGAAAAGATCATTACTACCAAGTTCACGGAGTAATAATTTAGGTGTAAATACGAATAAAATATCACGAGATTCAATCAATTCGGGCGGGTCCAGTGGGTCGAATAATTCGCAAAATTCTAGGGCATCTCCCATGCACCATATTAATCAAGAAGCTGGGAATATAATTTATCATCATCATCAGTTGAACGGGCAGCAATATCATCATTCGCGAACGCCACCTAAATATATTAGATTAACACCACCTCCGATACATCATGAGGGGAATCAAAATATTCAACCAAATAATCGATCACTTGGTGGCCCGGGTGGCACTATAAATTTCATATCACATAAAAAGGGATATGGTGCTACAAAACTGGTTACTGGACTACCCGTTTCCTCCAATAACATGTGTCAACAAAATCATAATTCTCTTATTCCACATCCCTCCCCGACCTCGTCTTCGTCGCCGTCGCCAAATCAACGTAATCCAAATATAAGTGCTGCATTACCGCCAAAACCAGGTGATGCCAAAAATTATAAAAGGGCTAATAGTGTCGCACGGTCGATTGAAAATCGTTATCGAATTCAGTTTTAGAACAATGAATGCCAAAATCAAAGTAATTAGAAATTCAAAGTCCGTCCAAACTTTTATATATATATACACTCCTGGACAAAATTAACGCATATTTTTTTTGTAATAAAAAAAAATCCCGCTGGACAATTTCAGTGGAACTGGTATCAAATGATCCCAAATTTATAATTTTCTCAAAAGAGGCACAAATGTGGCGTTATGGAATTATAGCGGCTATTTTTCATTGCAAAATGTTAAAATGTGTCGAACTATTTATTTTTTAATTTTTAAAAGCGGTTTATAAACATTAAAACTAGCTTTATTACAAGTTAATTTGATTAATTTAATAATGAGTATTTCCCGTTGAGTATGGCGTTGTAATCGACGAAATTCAATATTTTCAATTTCTTCTTGTTAGATCACACGCATTCGATTCTGCAATACGTTTGAAATATAATTCGTCATCAAAACAATTTATTCAGTTTTGTAAATCACATTTAACGTTTGTGTTATTTCTTATCTTCATGCTTTTCGTAATTGCAAAATAAACGATAAAATACTTTCGAATGGAGCGTTTGACTGTGGTAGAGAAAATCGAAATGGTTCTGGTTTATGGAGAAGCTGGCAGAAATCTTGAAAATGCTGTTGCTTTTTACGATCAACGTTTTCCGGATAGGATTCGTTCACGTGTTTCTTTTGGCCGTACTATCAAACAATTTATTACTGATGGAAATGTTCAACCAAAAAAGAAGACCCGTAGAGCAACAGTCACTGGAGAAAATAATGAAATTGCTGTATTGGCAGCAGTGGGTCATACTCCTCATGTTAGTACACGAGAAATAGTTCACGATTCCGAATTGTCCCTCACCAGTGTTTGGAGAATTTTCGGGTAACTTTTTGTCAATGGATACGTGAACAAATACAACAGAACCCCAATTTTTTTCGTTGTGTAATGTTCTCGAATCGTCTTTTACAAACCATGGAACGGTTAATTGACATAACATGCATTATTGGAGTGTTACAAATCCGCACTGGCTTCGTCAAGTTGAACATTAGCGTCCTTGGAATGTCAACGTGTGGTGTGTAATACTTGGCAACAAACTCATAGGTTCCCACATTATTGAACGCTACTTGAATGGTCAAATGTACCGAAACCTTTTTGAAAATAAACTGCCAATATTACTGGAAAATTTGAGCTTAGAAGTGTGGTTTCAACATGATGGTTGTCCTGCACACTATTTGGTGGTGGCACGTGAAATATTTGACCTTGATTTCAATGGTCGCTGGATCGGTAGAGCTGGTCCGATAAATTGGCCCGCCAGATCACCAGATCTTACTGCGCCAGATTTCTGTTTGTGGCGCTATCTCAAAGACAAAGTTTACAAACAAGAACCAACAATATGTGAGAACATGATTGAGCGAATCAGAAATGCGTGTGCTGAAATTCAACCAAACACTTCTCAGTTGTGTACAATCATTTAAAATGCGTATTAATAAGTGCCTGCGACTTCAGACCATCATTTTGAACACTTATTTTAAGCTAAAATTATTTTATTCACCTGCCATTTAGATAAATAAATTATTTTGATGACGAATTTTGAGTATTTCCAATGAAAACGTGATGTTTTTTATTTTAAACGTATTGCAGAATCGAATGCGTGTGTTCTAAGAAGAAGAAATTGAAAATTGAAATTTCTATATATATATATTGTATATATATATATATATATATATATATATATATATATATATATATATATATATATATATATATATATATATATATATATATATATATATATATATATATATATATATATATATATATATATATATATATATATATATATATATATATATGTATATATATGTATATATATATCTATATATATATATATATATATATATATATATATATATATATATATATATATATATAATATATATATATAGGGTAGGGCAAAAGTCCCGCTACCATTTAGATTGCCTAAACTTTGTTCAAAGAAAAGATAAGTAGGTTTGGTTTTCATAAAAAGTTAGTTTGGTCTTTACATTTTTTCGTTATGATTGGAAAATTATATTGGCTTAATGGTGCCCGCGATTCACTATGCAACTTTTGGCTCTTTTCAAGGCATTTTTCATGACATCATGCAACATCTCGGCTGAATTTCTTCAATGTCGTGACGCATATTGTCTTTACGATGTTGAATCGTTTGGGGGTTATTCATAAACTTTTGATTTTAAAAACCCCATAAGAAAAAGTCTGGTACTGTTAAATCCGAAAATCTGCTGGCCATGCTAAATCACCATTTCACGAAATAAGTCTTCTTGGAAAAACCCCATTCAATAATTGAATTGTTGAACGGGCTGTATGTGGTGTGACCCCATCTTACTGAAACCATATTTCCTCTAGTCCTTTCTCTTCCATTTCAGGCACAAGAAAAATTCGAATCATGTCTTGGTACCGTTCGGCAGCAACAGTAGCTTCCAACACCTTGGTCATTTTCAATAAAAAAAAAGCGACCACTGATATTTCCAGTATGAATACCACACTATACAGTTGTTTTAAGTGAATGCCCTGATATTTGGTGAATTAATTAAGGATTCTGTGTTCCCTAAAACCGATTGTTCTGTTTATTGATGTGGCCACTCAGATGAAAATGGGCTTCATCGCTCTGTATCAATTTAGACGTAAAATCTTAAATTTTACCAGACCTTAATAGAATTTTGTACGGGAATATTTTCAAATCAGTTTTCAAAATTCGCCTTAAACTGCGTGGAGAAATGTGTAATTGGGAACCTCGTCTCCGAATGGATGCTTCTGGAGACTGCAACACTATCGCGCACCAGAGCCTCATTTTCAGCTTTACGAGACGTCCGTTGTCTTCCAGAACGTGGTCTGCCTGCTGTTGTACCGTACTGTAGAAAATTCACATGTAAACGATAAATTGTGGTTTTGTGAGGCACTGGACGATAAGAATTTTTTTGACGCAATTCCTGCTGAGTGGTAATAATGGAACGATTATTTTCAATAAATATTGTCACTATTTCTGCTCGTTCTTGTGGCGTATATTTCTTCTTTATACAATTGGGGCGTCTACGCAACACAATGGTTAAAGCGAAACTGAACTAAACGTCACATAACCAAGATAGGGCGCAATTAAAATGGTAACGGGACTTTTGCCCCACCCTATATATATATATATATATATATATATATATATATATATATATATATATATATATATATATATATATATATATATATAAATATATAGATATAGATATATATATATATATATATATATATATATATATATATATATATATATATATATACATATATATATATATATATATATATATATATATATATATATATATATATATATATATATATATATATATATATATATATATATATATATATATATGTCTATATGTATATATTACAATTTCAGCTTATCCGTATTTGCAAGATATTTTGATTTCAGAAGTGGAACTAAAGGATATAAAGCCCGATTGCCAGCGGCAAGGCGTGATATCCTCTCCCAAACTTTATCGTAAGTAATGAGAAATACTTGAATCTCAACACTCAAACGTGTGGTTACCACAACTGAAATCAATTGCGTCTTTTTCTCGAAAATAGAGATATTTGGTTTTTGACCAGTTGATTTTGAGACCAAGAGAAGCTTAACATAACACTGTTCCAGTGGTTTAAGTATCTCTTTCACTCCGTTGCCATTTAATCCAATCACACATATCATCTGCATATGCAAAAAATTGATTGGGTTGTCGGAATAAGATATTGTCCTGGGGTGTTTCACTTCTACAAAATATGTATTCCAACATGAGATTAAAAAGTATCGGGAACAGCGCATTTCCTACATACAGCGTATTTTACATACAAAAAAAACCTAACCACTCAAACATTTCGATAACATTTTCTAAATTTAAAAAAATTAACTATTTTCTTTCTGCTTATTTTACGTTTCAGTAAAACTATGATGTGAAAGATCACCTTTTCAAAATCATTTTTCTTTTAACAATGTAATACATTGTTTCTTAACACTTTTCTGATTTAATTACCTCGTATTTAAATCAAATTTTATCATATTCCTAAATTAGGAATATAATAAAATTATAGGGATAAAATATTATTTTTCTAAGCTTTTAGCATATTTTTAATTATCATGTACCTAAACGATATAAAAGAAAACCAATGAATTAATCAATACCACATTAAACTGCACAATTTTTAGTTAACAAACTGAAACCTATTTACTTCACAGTTCTTCTTACTTTGGTTTTTGTTTGGAATTGTTTAAAAAATACGAGTATGAAGCTAAAAAGCAATTACATATTCTTAAATTTTATATTAATGAGTTTTACTAAAATCAAAAATAACTGTAGAATTTTTATCTTTTAGAATCAATATTATATACAAATATTTTATGAGAAGATATACTAGTAGTTGTGTTTGTTTTCAAACTATTTGAGATTACAAATAGATATAAATATTTTACATGACTCACACTGTAGTAATAATTTTTTTGGGAAGTTTTTGTCAATCAATTCATCTATATTCAGGTAGGTATAAATAAAATAGATATTACAATAAGTTACTAACCGAAAATAATGATACATGTTAAACTAATTTCTAATCTAAGCTGCAATAAAAATTACCGTCAGATCGAGCGGTTGATAGTTCGAATCTTAGTTATGGGCACAATGCAAGAAATATTAATAACGTACGGTGTTTGGAAAGAAAAATGAACACATATTGTTATGATGCCATATTGAATTACGAGCAGAGATACCATCTCCTTCGTTGTTAGTACTTATCGGTTGATGGATTTGGACCGATTAATTTGTATATTGGTCTCGGATCTAAAGATCTGTAATATTCGAAAATATTTTGTTTGAATGGCAATAACAAGGTGTATAGAGACATTAAAAGCCAGCCAAGAAAAAGTTGAGAGTATTGCGGACCAAAGCAAATTAGATAAATTTATATACGCTATAATTTTTTTTCTTTATCTGTGAATAGAACAATGAGATGGCCAGTTTGTTATAATTTAAATTTTTTAGGTATAGTCTTGTGGAAAAAATTATCCGAGGGTTATGCGTTTTTATAATGTTATCTACTAGTCATGGATTAATGATGAGGAAAATTGTTTTACTTTTGAAAAAATGTTTATTCATTATTAGTCATAGGCCTTCTAGATATCATTAAAAGAAAACATTCACACACAGCCTGTAAAAATTATATTTTACATTTATTTATTATAATTATATTTAAGGATAATATAATATTAATAAAGCCAAAGCCCCCTTAATCAAGATTGCTTTGATATAGCATTGTATTAACTTTTCGCAGATCCAAGAGTAATGAATAACCTGTTTTTTTATAGCTAGGTAGGATTTAACAAGTGCATTTATACTATTTGAGCAGAATCATGTCTCGTTAAATCATAAAGGAATATTCGATCAATCGATCATGTCGAGTTCCCATTTTAAGAGAGCTATGTTTAAATCCCAGTAGAACAGAATTGTACAATATTTTTAATAATATAATTATAGATTTAGATAAATGTACGAGTATACAACCTCAAATTGGCTAGTAAATCGTGAATTAGTGCGTTGGCCCTAGAATAGGCCGAAGAAACAAACTGTTTTTTAAATTAAAATACATTTTGGTTAATGTAATTGGTCGCGATTTTGAATTAAATCTTAGCAAATATTCCAAGTAAATGAAAATTTTAATTCAAAACCTATATCGCCTATGAGTTCTTATGAATTACATACAAAAAATATATCTTTTTGAACTTGTTTTGGTGCTATGACACACTATTTTTGTAAAAAAAATAATTTTCAACTGACACCAATTCCTTTCAATCGAAGTTATTTTGTAAATAGTGAATCCTAAATCCAAATTATGTAAGTAATAACATAATTCTTATCTCCAACCCGACATCATATGTGTTATTAATTCCATACTGATTATGCATAAAATTTTTTTTATTTGTTTCATTTGTTTTATAATTAACTCGTAATAGTTAACAAAATTAAATAATTTGACACAAATTATCCACAAACTAAATTGACTATGTACCTTGACATACTTTCTTTTTTTATATATAATATAATAAATATGTGTATGTTTGTGATCGTCTATGTGTGTATTAACAATTTACTTTTTATTACAATAAAATTGTTCCACTTAGCAATAAAAATATTATTTTTGTAGAAAACGTAAGAGAACGAGATAGCTATAAGTAAAACTTTTTGATAGAATGCTAGTGCGGAAATGAGACGAAACTTTAAAATTTATTTCCCCACGACAGTATATAATTTCTCGAGCTTTGTCTTCTGTATGTATAAATAAAATTAAATTTACTATACTTTTTATATTCTATAGTACATTTAAATCAGTTTCATTAAATGTTGGGAATGTTTTTAGGTCATATGAAAACTTATGTTATACATATATATTTGTTGTTTGTATCATAAAATTGTTGTTAGAGTAGAGAGAAAGAAATATTTTAAATTGTATGTCTGGTTTTTTGGTTTTCTTCATTTCCCACACCGATTTAATCAAACCAAACGAAAATTATGCTTTTTCATTTTTGTTAACAGGAAAAATATTTATTAATTATTGTTTTACTGTTTATATAGATTTTATATTTACAAAAAAAGGTGAGTTTATTGTAAAAACGGTAAAATGGACAAATTAACACCACACAACAACATAACATCACATAACTATGAAAGAAACCAGGAGCATATTATATTTTATAAAATATTGTATTGAACAACATTTGAATACAAAACATATCCATTATCTGTTCTGTGATTCTTGAATAACATTGAACATCATTTCTGAAACTGCTGTGCATTATCTTCATAGGTTCTATTGTTAGATACTTCGAATATAAAGCGTATACCAGCGTATATTGCTAGTTAATTTGTCTAATAAAAAGATGACTTTTACAAATATCAAACTAATAAACTTTGAGGTTGACCATTCATCCAGTTGATAAGGCGAATTAGCGAATATATATGCAGCACCGTAATATTAGCACAATAGTTAAAATTGTTAATGGATATTGTCTTAGTCAGCATGTAATAATAAAAAAAAAAGCTAATTATACTCAATTTCACCTGCTCCTGCCCTATTCTGGTTCAACAGACTGCATTTTTTGAGTTCACATTTCCTGGAGGATTTTAGAACATGGAACTCTAGTATGATACCAATGATGTACAGAAAAAACATATTTATTGGTATGGTTAATGAACACATGTGTCCGTCCTTATGATGATCAGAATTTAACCTAACTACCTTATATGATATGATTATATAAATTGGTTTATTCATGTCTGTATTATAATAATATTGTTGTTTTAATAAATTTCTAAATATTATTATTAGTAAAGCAGAGTAATATTACAAGATCTATTTTATTTGCTAGAATTAATTTAAAGTTGATCGTAATTTTAATATAACGAGTAGAAAACGTCTGCCTAAATAGATAACAGTTTGTGTATTCTCAGTGCTGATCATTTGGTTTCATTGAACAATTTGCCCGATAGCTTTGCCTTCCTTTCTGTTTTTTTCTAATACAGTGTTTAAAATACGGATAGATATAAAAAAAAATTAAAAATATATTATTTTGTATACTATTTTATCAATAACCCAGTAAAACTATATTTAGCCGAACTAAAACAACGATCCATTTTGTATTTGTTTGCTTTCGATCTTTGGAATTTGGTTTTAAACTGCAATGAGTGAAAGTGCTTATTTCCAATTCGGTTCTATATCTTATTCCGTTGTTATTCAATTTGATAGTATTGCTAATTAGTAAAGATTTACTTAAGCCAGCTGCATAGTTTAGATCTCCATGTCATCTTATGCTTTTGGCATAGAATATACGAGTATTTATTACAAATAAACATTTGTTTTTCTTAATAAAAAAAATTAAATATGAGCAATAAAATAAGCAAAAATGTTGTAACTGGGTGCTTAAAAAATTGTATATGTACTATTTTTCATTTTGACCTTAATTTAATAATCATGTCTATACTCGTGAAAATGTGCATTTTACCTTGCAACGAACTATATTTACCGAATTCGAATGTGAAATAAATCATTTTTATATTCACATTGTATTAAATCCTGTACTTGTATGCCTTACAATTATTTTGCTTGAAATTCTTAAACACCTTGAATCAATAAAACGTATTTGCAATGCCTGTGTGCGTGCGTTTATCGTTCAGTGATACGTTTTTATAATATCAAGCAGATTTTTTATAAATTGTGTCGTTCTTTTAGTTAGCGCCGTTTACATGTATGTTTATTGAATATAATATATATATATAAGAAGTATAGTAAATGGAAAAATCTTATCATTTTAAAGGTTAAAGATTTGTAATTGTGATTAAAATTAAAATGTTGACGGTTAAATTAAATGAAGTAATGAATGACAATTTTTAAGAAAACTTAATATTTTATTGTATGTACATATACATACATATAACGATTAAATAATTAATTATTTTACTTTCTATATATACAATAATTAATATTTAAAATTTAAATTGCATTTAATTTATGTACTTTCACTCATTGATGATATAGTTGAATAAGTGATTCAATACAACTTATTATTCCTTTTTGCACAATATAAAATTAAACATAGTTTGGTTACAAACAATATTTTTTTTGTTATTTCGATTTATAATAGACTATTATAACAGTATTATAAGTATTGACAATATGTTTGTTTGTTTGTTTGTTTGTTTTTATCTCTACAATCTGTTTTGGGGCTCGAGGCACATCCATCTCTTTCGCGGTTCACTTATTTACGTCCTTACCTTACGCCATTACAGCCAAATCGAGGACGTACGGCTATAGGTCCGATTTACGTAGAACCATCTGCACATTGCAAAGCTCCATGCCAGCCTATAGTACTGACATGGAAGATGGGTTGGCCCATGAATTCTGCACTCCAACAGGGGGTCATAGATGTGTTCATTCACACCACCGATCGTAATCGTATGGTGAAAAATCCCTTTACCATCCCGCCCCTATCGGGATTCGAACCCGGTACCTCCCGCTCCAACTGCCGCAGCTTTTATAATGAAGTACATACCTGAATCTATAATAAATATTTGGCTTAGAGGCCGTAAACGGCCCTGACCGCGGTCTCGACTGAGACCTTTCGAACCATTACACGATTGGTGAACATTGTAAGGTGGTCAGCCCAACGAACGTTTTTTACACACAATCGCGGTTTATGTCATCCGGTATGTGTTAATTTTTGGTTAACGGCGAGAATCGAACTCAAGACCGCGGCGTGATGAGAAACTCTCTTAACTATTAAACAACCGGCGACTATAAAGGAATATGAATCTATAAAGGAGTCTGAAATTTACTTAAAATATAATATATTAACAATTATTTTAAGACAAATATTGAATTGTATTGTAACTAATTTTTCTTTATATTGCAAAGAACTAGTACCATGCCACTGGTGGCAATAATCTTGTGCAAACAATTTATTACACCTCACTATATTTCACTTTTTATTCAAGACTACACGCTTGCGGGCTTTGACAATTCTTCACTTCACTTTAACTACTGAAAATTAAGAAAATCCTTAGCAATTTAAAACATTTTATTTAAATATATTTTTGTTCACAACAATCCCCTTAGTTTATTTCTATTAAGTAAATGAAAATTTGATAAGGTGTAAGCAAAACAATTGCTTAGAATAATATCATTTGATATATTGAGGAAATTTAACGTGTACATTTCAAAACTTGTAATTTTACAAAGTGGTTTTTTAAAACGTGGCATTGTTAATGATCCCCATATGGACGGTTTACGGTGTCATTAATGATCTTGTAGAAGAAGGTATTGTGTTAAATATGCATGACAACTATTTTGTGAATAAAAATGCATATCTTTATACATAACTTTCTTCAAAGTTGTTGTCTTAGACAATTTATTTTCACCTGATTGTACGTTGTAATTGTAAGAGTAAGTGTAGCTATTTCATCAAAATCATTCTATAACTAACGATTAGTAGTTTGGGTTACGATGGCACATTATTTCTACACATATGTTGACTTAGTATAGGCGCCACAATAATTGATTATGTTGAAATTATTTTACGATGAAAACTGTTTGATCCAGTCAATCGTATATTTGTAAATTTTATTTATATTTGAACAATAAATATTATATTGAAAAAATAATTACAGAAATAGTTTTTTTAACTTTTTAAGTTTACCTAACTAAAAAAATTAAATAAAATGTAAAACTGTATCTGCGTATATATAATGTTTATGAAAAATAATATTAAGTTAAGATAAATATCTTAGCATTTATTAAAAAGTTTTAATTTGATTGATAAATAATGTATTTTACAATAATATATATTTTCTAACATTTTGGGTTGGTTTTTCAGCAAACTTTAGACCATTTCACTTCACATCCAAATGTACAGTGTCGAAAGAATTGAAAATTTTATGTTTTAAAACTTACATTGATCATTATTTTAACAATAAGCTTTAAAAATTCGTAAAATTATAATTCATAAATGGATGAATATCCATTCTTTATCGAAACAAAACAAAACACCTATATAATAAATATTTTCTACTCTTTTATTTCATCCTAAAAGTAATAAAAAAGGATTTCTTGAATAACACATTAGATATTGAATAAAATTTTCTTAGAGTAACATAAGTTACTTTTTTGTACATTTATATGTATATTATTATTTATAAAACGAATAATTAAAATAAATTTTCAATTTTTACGTTTGTCAAAGCAGATTTTTTTCTAAATTGGTTGGATTGCGAAAACTGACATTCAAGATGGAACAATGTAAACCTCATCATAAAGTTACATATTGACTCGTAAATAATAGTCTATATTATACATTTTGTGGTTATATTGCTCGCTTATTGGCTTGTAATTTAATCATCTTCCTCGTTTCATATACATATATATATATATATATATGTGTGTATATATATATATATATATATATATATATATATATATATATATATATATATATATATATATATATATATATAGCTTACATTATAATGATCGTTTGCTTGTTAAATAATATACTATTATATCACAAACCTGACCACTAGATTATTGTTTTCTGTTTTTGATTTAAAAATATCACTTTTAGACCACATGCCATATTGTTACGAAAGATTTTGATTAATTTTTGAGGAGACATAAAACTGTTTTTATCTAAATTAAGTTCTGTAATAATTTGATCATTGTGATTTTGATGATTGATTGATAGGACTGTAGGATCAAGCACTAAGCAAGATTCCCGGATAACGCCGGGCCTATTCATACAGCCATTTACATAAAACAATAGGTAAGGTAAGGATAGGAAGATATGTTAGTAAGGAAAGAACGAACCGGTTACAGACACCTGGTAAATCGTTACTAAACTACTGTTAATAGACAATCACAAGACAATCACAATTCTTATCTACTAATCTGCAATCGCCAATCAGCATTCTCCAGTCCGCAACACCTATCTGCTCTGCTGTATTTTGATTATAATTAAAACTAAATCCTCTAAAAAGTTTATTAATTTGTCGCTCAGAAATCTGTAACTTAATTAATTATTTAATTTTACTATATATTTAAACTCCAGACACACCTAACGTAATTAAAACATAGCACAAAACTCTGAAATAAAATTTATTAACTTATGGCTTAGAAATCTGAAACAATTAATTTAATTAATATTGGTATAATAAATCAAGTACCAGCCAACCATTACGACAATGTTACCATAATTGTGGAACATGCTCATCAGAGAATCAAAATAGACATCTGAAAACATTCCAAAAATATGCAGCAATTATGCAAATTAAATCACACCACTGAAGGTTGTAAGAAAATGAAAGTTAGTCACAGAAACGACTAAAGTGACAATCCGCAGCAGAACCATTTTCCTAATACATAATTAATAAAATAATATAATTTATTAGTAAAATCTATATCATTTTCGCATTTACGATCTAATACTGTTAGACATTGATTATTATTGAGATTTGGATAGGTAAGAACATTTTTAATTTCATGATATGTATTTGTGTTACCTCAACAGTTCAAACTAAAGTATTTAGATGAAATATCCTAAAATATTCTCATCATATGCTGTATGTAAAGTTGCGTCTCTATATTTCCAGATCCTCTATATTTCCAGATCCACATTGCATGGGACAGTATTTTTTTAGTTTATTTTTTTAGTTTATGACCCGACATATACATACATTATAACGACCTACACTGAAAAAAAAACGTACCGAAATTTAATTAAAAACTACATTAATCCAGTGAACTTTGTTAACGAGTTTGCGTCAATAAAGCCAGTGATTATCCCAATAAATGTGGGTTTATTAATTTATAAAACAAATTATAACTTTATAAATAATTAATGATTTCCATGTATAAATTTATTAATTTCACTAACGGTTTGTATTGAATAATCTATGTACAGTTGCATTGGTTACATTAATATTCTTTATTAATTTCAAGAATCTTCGTTATTAGCTTGATGGACTTTGTTCATTACATATATGTAGTATCAAATGTAATATATTTATCCAAAATTTTCAGTTTGATAAATTTTATTTCTAGGATTGGTAAACTAACATTATAGAATCCATGCATGCATTTTGTTCCAGAATTGCATTGTTATTTATAAGCGGACAAGTTTGCACTCTGTATTGTTGTCAGTAAAGTTGACGTCATTGTCTTATTAAACATAAGCTGTTGATAGGAAAGATCATAATAATTCCAGCAAACATATTCCTATTAGACTGATGTTCTTAGTTCGGATTGTCCAATTTTTATATACTTGTGTTATCAACAGTACTCTAGCGAATTTTAATTTTAACATAAGTTTTAAGCACTTGTACTTCAACTTAACCAAAATTATTTGGTAATTTTAAAATTATGTATTAGGTTATAAGTTATTAACAAAAGTTAATTATAATCAAGTACTGACAAATGTGCAATGGTATTATGATCAGAAAAATTTGAAGTAACCCAAATTATAGTATTAATAAACTGGTTACAACCTCATAAAGCTAATTATTAAAAAATTCATAATATTAATTAAACATTTCATTGGTTCAATACAATTTTTATGTAAAAAAGTTGATAAACCAAGTACATTAAATTATTTTTTTCAGTGTAATAACCTGTCATTTCTTGTATAAGGTAAATTATTAATGTAAATAAATAATTGACTAAGATGTTTAGTTATAACCTAAAACTTAGATATATTAAACTTAAAACATTAATACAAAATTCTAAAAATAAATTTAATAGTTAGTCACTCAGTAATCTATAATTTAATTATTATTAATTTTATTATTTGTTTAAACTCCAGTCCGCACACCTATCATAATTAAAACAAAAAAATACAAAACTCTTAATTTATTAACTAACGGCTCAGAAATCTGTAACAATCAATTTAATTAATAGTATAATAGATTAAGACCAGCCAATAGTATAATAGATTAAGATACAAGAAAACTTTAAAACAAAGTCTCCACTCTTTCTGTAAGATCTCTATTGTTTCTGTGAGAAAGTGGATAGTCTTACGGCAACCACTAAACTAAAGAAAGTGTCTAAAGAAAACTGATGGAACTCATACCAGTACAAATCAGGAAGTTTGATGTACTAATAAAAACTATTTTCCCGACAGTGAGAATTCTAATGTAATAGATGGAAATGAACTCCCACACCAACTTCCGAGTTTCAGAGATTGAAGTTTGGCAGCGAAGGTTGTGACAAAAGATAGAGAATCCGATGAATCATCGGTTCTTTCTCAAAATTTAAAACACCAGGTCCAGACGAGATATTCCCGGGTCTCCTATAGCAAGTATTGACAGTTATCCTAGACCACCTTGAACATATCTTCAGAGCCAGTTTGGCCCGGAGATACATCCTAAGATCATAGGATAAAGTCGTATATGAACAGGCAAAAAGTTTTCGACCCATCACCTTGTCTTCTTTTCCATTTAAATGTAGAGCGATTGGTTGATAGGTACTTTAGGGATATAGGGATAATGCACTATTAGCAAATCCCATACAAACAAAACAACACGTATACCAGAAAAGCAGATCTGTTGAAACAGCACTCCATCAAGTCGTTGGATGGATTGAAAAATTGCTGCACAACAAGGAATTTGCCTTGAGAGCGTTTCTGGACATCGAAGGCGAGTTTGAATACGCTTTCTTCAGTGCAATGATATCTTCAACTGAAAAAAATGGAGACCACTGAAAGAAAAGGAGTCATTTGTTCGGTGGCTAAGCATAATTCTTAGGTCAAGAAGAATTACTGCAGACGTAGGTAGTCATACGACGATGGTGATCGCCCGAAAAAGATGTCCTCAGAATGGGGTTGTGTCTCCGCTCTTGTGGTGTCTTGTCGTCAACTCACTCATAGTCCAACTAAACGAAAAAGGATTTTTCTGCCAGGGTTATACTGATGACATCGCCATAATACTGATAATTAAATATAAGGATATGTGATCATAAGGAAATTGCGATCAACATAGTTGTAGCCTGGTGTAGCGACGAGGGTCTTTCAGTCAACCCTAGGACTGAGATGGTTCTTTTCACTAGACGAAGGATTTTGGTGAACTTTAGTCTTCCAAAAATTGGGGCTCATACGATCCCGCTCTCTTCCGAAGTCAAGTACTTGGGGATCTGGTTAGATCGGAAGATTTCTTGGCAAAAACATATAGAAGGAAAATGCAACAAAGCTTGCTACATTTATTGAAAATGCACACAGTCATTTAGTGAATCATATGGAACCTGAAACCCAGACGCGTGTACTAGTTATACGGTTTGGTGATCAGACCCATAATCTCGTTTGCGGCTATTTGGTGGCCTAGAACAATTAGTGGATTGGAGGGAAACCTTTAAATCGCCTTCAAAGACTTTTTTGTCTGGGTGTTGTATAGGATCTATGCACACCACTACTACTGCACCTCTTGAAATGACTGACGGTCTGCTTCCGCTTGGTCTTTGGACCCGAAGGTGTGAAGCGCAAACAGCCGCTCGCCTACAAGACAAAGACTATTTTCCTAGCCCTTGTGAGCACTGTCAAATATGGAGGAGATGTGCCGGCTCACAACTGACCACATGCCCTCAGACACTATAGTGACAAAGCACACCTTCAAGAAAATATGTTGGGAAATTATTACCTGAAATGACACATCAGATAACAATAGCCCATCCTACCTCGCCGGTGACGATATGATGATCTTTACTGACGCATCAGTATACTGTAATCTAGATGGTGGCAGGTTATACATACAAAATCCAGAGATTGAATTATCTATCCCCCTTGGTAGGTACGCTACTGTCTGTCAGGTGGATATCGCTGCAATTTTGAAAGCAGCACTCTTTGCAAAGCAGATGAACTGCCGGGATCAACGTATCTGCATTCTTTCTGTCAGCCAGGTTTCTGTAAAGGCGATTGGTTCCAATACTGCTTCATCGTAACTTGTTTTGAAGATGATAAATGCCTAAAATAGACTAGGTCGTCTGAATAAAGTTACACTGCACTGAATACCTATAGTCACATGGGTATCAAATAAAATAAATTGGCCCGTTTGGGTGCGGCTTCCACTTTTGTGGGACCTGAGTCCACTTTACAAGTGACGTCATTATTTCTTAAACGAGAAATTGACTATTATTTTGGTGATCTGCACCAAAAGAGATGGGATAGCCTCAACTTATATTTATTATTCATTGTTCCAATCAAAATCCTTCTTAAATTATAATAGACGCATTTTAAGGGTCTTGCTGCTCACTCTCACGGGTCATTACTCCCTGAATGTTACGAATGAAAATTCGGAACATCGCAAACTGCGAACAGTGTGGGAAGGAAAGAAGAAACTGTTGAGCACTTCTTGGGCTCCTGTACTTTATATTTTTCCCATAGACTGCACTTCTTTGGATAAAAATTCCTATCTGAGGATCAACTGACGACTTTGAGGATACCAGATATTAGAAATAAAAATCATTCATAAGAAATAAAAATCAAATCATAAGGGAAAAAAACAGATTTCGGGACTGGAAGTGTACGTCTGGGAAGAGATGTCACAATGGGCCAACCGAGCCTGAGTCACAGGAAAAAAAATAGGAACTGTCGGTGGATGTTGATTGTTCCAATACAGTAGTATTTGAAAACTTAATACGTGACCTATTAAGATGAATATCAGTAAAATAAAACAAATGCAATAATAATGGATTGTGATTTACTACAATTAAAAGCTTATGCAGAAGAGAGAAATCTCACTTGTCCCGGAAAAAACCTAATTTACCTTGCTAGCCTGTTTGTAAACTAAATTCCGTATTATTATTTTTTTGCGGTATTCTGAGTCTGGTTGCATTTATTATTGTTACAACATTATTCATCGTGGAGGTATCTTTTATCTTCCATTTTGGATAACTCAGGTTATTATAAATCGTTTTAAGAGGAACACAACTATCAAAACAGATTTGATAAATTAATTGAAAAGATGAATTTGACTAGTTAGAAGGGAAAAAACTTAGCATTATTGATATTGGAAACTCTAAAACCGAAGCTAAAATTTGTTTGGCTTGTATAAAAGACACAATTAGCTGAGAAAATAAAAGGTCACGATGAGATTATATTCCGAGAGACAATTAGTTGATAAAACATATATCCGTGATGACCGTGAATGATCAAATACGGTCAATAAGAGAATTAAGAGCCACAATTGGACATAAAAAAGTTACTAAAATCGTTAGATTAAGACCATTAAAAAAATTCAAATTGCTACTAGAATAACAACGTTAAACTATCCTAACTTATATCGAAATTGAGGTCACCTAAGATATATGTTCCTTATACTAACAGGTGAGAAAAAATGCTATACAAATATGAATTTTTTAAACTATGTATAAGTCATTTGTTTTACGCTGCCCAAAAGAAATATCTACATTTATTAAACAAAATATTACAAAAATTTTAAATCGGAAACCAACATCTGAGAAATATAAGTTGGTATGTATAAAAGTTTACATTTCATGTTGTTTTATATTTACATACGCAGTCCATTACAATCATCTAAATTTTCCTATCCTTGCTAGAATAAAACCATAAATAATTAGCTGAATCTGAGAGATAAGAACACAAAAAGGTGTGAAAAACAAAATAAGCTTCATAATCATCAGTACATATTTTTATGTGTATACAAAATGTGACGAATTTCGACAAATTGGGCAAACCTTTTTAGACATTTAAATAATCTACATTAAGATGTGTATAATAACATGTAAATGGTAGGTCTAATGAAGCATGTTTCCAATTATAAGCAAGTTTCATTATTCTAAACTATAGTCTTTTTCAGTTTGAGAGTAAAAATGGAATTGTATGTGTGTTTTTATTTAATACTTCATATGAAATTATGTTTATATGTCTCCCCTCTCTTTTAAATACTAAAATATCGCGTTTTCTTCGATATTAATCGTTTAAATCTTCGTTTTCCGATTTTACAAATCGTGTGAAAAAATAGAGTTTCGGCTCCTTTCTCTGTCAGTTGAGTAAAACCATATGAGGTGGTAAACCGCGTTTCTTTACTTCTCTGTAATACATATTAAATAAATTTATAATAAAAAATAGAAGAAATAAATTTAATTTAATTCGAGTTATTAAAAATCCATCTCAGTTTATATAATTAATATTTGTGAATGTGTTTGTGTAATGTTATGTGACAAAAAATTTTAAAGTGAAGAAAAATATATTATTAAGTGTCCAAAATAAATTCTTTTGTTTTAAGTTTTTAAGTATGTAAGATGTGTATATAAGAAAAATAGAAAATTATATGGTTTATGTTATATGTTATAATTATATAAATAAATAAATTGTGTATAGTTTATATAAATATAAGTTAAGAAAAATATAATTTTTTGTGAAAATTTGTGATTTTTTATGTGTTTGTGACTTCTATATAAATAAGAAATAAAAATTAATTTGCTTAGTTAAGAAAAAGTGTATATGACGTATAAATATATAAATATATAAAGTATTTGTGTTTTATAAAAAATACTTTTATAAGATACGTAAGACACATCTAAGACGCAGAAAAAATGGATTAAATACCGTTGTCTTTTACATTGTGACGTGTTCGTCCAATTGAGGTATATAAAATTGCTCAGTATTTAAGAAGCACTGACGTATTCAATAAAATATTAATAAATTTAATTATTATTTTTTAATTATTATTAATAAATTTACTTTTTACGAATCAATTGTGAAATTGAGTGAGTGAAAATATATAAGTTGTATTATTTATACAAGTGTTTTTGAAAATTAACAAAAGACTTTCGACTTGAATTATTTTGTTCATGAAGCGATGCTAATGCTATCTAGTGCAGTTTTGTGTAGGTGTAGTCGTAGTCGTCATTGTTATTGAAGGCTCAAAAAACAAAATGAGAATCGAAAAACTGCATATGTCATGGCCTTGGCGAAAAATCGATGTATTTTTGTTGTCAATTTTTTTTTGTCTGGTTGGTTGCAAATGATTGTCTGATAGAAATGTGAAGTGTGAATATAATTCGATTTGGGTGGTACTGGCGGCGAAGGCTTGTGCAATGGTTCGGCTTAAGTTTCGGGCGAGATTCGTGATTTTATCTGTATTGCGCACTTGTTAATTAAACAAGTTAAATAACTGCGGTTAAACTTGAAAATTATGGCTTTGAATTGAGTGATATTAATATTAAATGCTATATCATAGAATATATCCAATCTACTTGAATTTTTGGTTTTATGTAATTGTGTTTATTCATTTGGACGACGTAATTTAAGTTTTATTGATTAAGATAAAAAATCTATGGTTAAGAATCAAAATCCTAAATACCATCCTAAACTACAACTTAACTCAACTGTGATTTTTCCGTTATCTCATTCTCAACTCAGAACATATATGGTAGGTATTTAAGCATCCATAGTATGTTTGTTATATTGTATATGTATACACAACACACACACACAAATATATATATTTATATATATATATATATATATATATATATATATATATATATATATATATATATATATATATATATATATATATATATATATATATATATATATATATATACATATATATATATACATATATATATATATATATATATGTATATATATATATATATATATATATATATATATATATATATATATATATATATATAGCTTGTTTAAGAGATAGTGAAAGTGGGCTCAGGTCCCACATAGGTGGATGTCGCACCCAATCGGGCCAATTTATCGGCCGAAATATTCCTTTTGATACCCATGTGACTGGGTATTCAGTGGAATCTAACTTTATTCAGCCTGCCTAGTCGATTTAAGGCACTTATTGCTTCCAAAACAAGTTTGGATGAAACAGTACTGGAACCAATCGTCTTTAGGGCAGCCTGCCTGTCAGAAAGAATGCAGATACGACGATCTCTGCAATCTATCCCTTTTACAAAGAGTGCTGCTTTCAAAATGCAGCAATTTCTGTCTGAAAAACAGTATCGTACCTACCAAGCGGAATAGGTAATTCAACCTCAGGATTTTGTATGTATAACCCAGCAGCAGCTAGATAACGGCATACTGATCCATCACTAAAGATTAACATATCGTTGCCGGAAAGGTAGGATGAGCTGTTATAGTACCATATGTGATTTCCAGTAATAGTTACATGAAATAATTTCTCGAAGACGTAATTCGTCACCATATTGTCTGAGGGCGTAGGCATTTGTGTGCCGGCCTTCCTCTCTCTATATTTGACAGTGCCTCGACGGACCAAATAGATTGTCTTTGTACTGTAGGCGAGTGACTGTTTGCGCTGCACATCTTCTGATCCAAAGATCAAGCGGCAGCAGACCGACAACCACCTCAAGAGCTGCAGTAGAAGTGATGTGCATAGCTCCTACTATACAAAGACAAACATGTCTTTGAAGGCGGTTTAGAGGTTTCCCTCCAATCCCGCTCATTGTTTTAGGCCACCAAATGAATGCTGCAAACAAGACTATGGGTCTGATCACTGAAACGTATAGCCAGTACACGCGTCTAGGTTTCGGGCCCCATGATTTAACAAATGACTGTTTGCATTTCCAGTAAATGTTGCATTTCTCTTCTAAGTATATGTTTTTTTCAAGTAATCTTCCGATATAACCAGACCCCCAGATACTCGACTTCCGAAAAGCGTAGGATCGTATGAGCCCCAATTTTTGGAAGACTAAAGTTTCCAAGACTCCTGCGTCTAGTGAAAAGAACCATCTCAGTTTTCCTAGGATTGACTGAAAGACCCTGGTCACTACACCAGGCTACAATTATGTTAATCGCGGTTTGCATGCGATGACCATATTACTCCGTATATTTACCTACCAGTATTAAGGCAATATCAGCAGCTTAACTCTGGCAGGAAAATCCGTTGTTAGTTTAGTGGAACTAGAAGTGAGTTGACCCCAAGACACCACAAGAGCGGAGACAGAACTTGACCTAAGCACTAAACCACCGAACAAGTGTGGTCTCTATGGCATGTCTTTCAGCTGCAGAGATCATTGCATTGAAAGACACATTGTCAAAAGCGCCTTTAATATCCAGAAACGCTCCCAAGGCAAATTCTTTGTTGTCCAGTGATCCTTCAATCCGTCCAACAACTTCATGAAGTGCTGTTTCAACAGATCTGCCTTTCTGGTATGCGTGTTGTTTGGAGTGTATGGGATTTACTAATAGTGCATTATCCCTGCAATGCCTGTCAACCAATCGCTCTAAGCATTTAAGTAGAAAAGAGGACAGACTGATAGGCCGAAAGCTATTTGCCTGATCATATCTAGGCTTTCCATCCTTTGGGATGAACACTACTCTGAGTTTTCTCCAAGATCTTGGAATGTACCTCAGAGTTAAACTGGCTCTGAAGACATGTTGAAGGTGGTCTAGGATAATTTCCAGTTCTTCTTGTAGGATACCCCGTAATATCCCGTCTGGACCTGGTGCTTTAAATTTTGAGAAAGAACCGATGCTCCTTCGGATTCTGTCTTTTGTCACCACCTTCGCCACCAGGCTCCAATCTCTGAAACTTGGCAGTTTGTGTTGGAGTTGATTTCTATCAACTTCATTTGAATTCTCACTTTCGGGAAAATGAGTTTTCATTAGTACATCTAAAGCTTCCTGATTTGTTCTCGTGTGAGTTCCATCAGGTTTCTCTAGAGTTCCGATAGTGACTCTCATGTTCCCACAGAGAACTTTCTTGAGTTTAAGCAGTTGTCGTAAGGCTATCCACTTCCTCACAGAAAGATGTTTTTCACTTCGGATACTTTTCTTGTATTCTCTTTATAAAGATTTGTACAAGTCACAAACCACCCTTGAACCGGTTTTCATCCGGTTCTGAAGTTTTCTTATGTGTTTCCTCAGCCTTCCCAATTTCCTAGTCCACCATGGTGTCCCAGTTCTTTTAGGCTTACTTAGAGGATAGCTCTTCTCATAGGCTCTAATTAGTGCTTCTTCAAGTTTATCAGCTGTTCTTTCCATTCCCCCGCACTTTCTGGTGTTCATTACTGAAGGTAAAAGTGACTGGTTGAGATGGAGTCTGTAAAGATCCCAATCCGTGTTCTTGGGTTCCTAAATTCTCTAATTTTAGGTTTATCTTATCGCTGGTTAGAGGGAAGGAGATGTGGCGATGGTCAGAGAGAGTAACGTCATTTAAGACCATCCAGGACGAGACTTTTCCACTAACACTCCGTGACGCAAGAGTAATATCAATTGGTTCTTACCTTGAGGATGTCACAAAGGTAGGTCTATGGCCCACATTTACGATGACTAGGTCAGACGCGAATAGGTATTCCAGAAAGGAAATTCCTCTAGGATTTATATCGATGCTACCTCAGCATACGTGATGTGAATTTGCATCGCATCCGGCAATGATTGGGATATCATTACGTTTTGCCTACTCTATTGCTTTGATAAACTCTTAAGTAGGAGGATGAAGGAGCGAATCGTATGGGAAATAGGTGAAGATCACTAAAACCTCAAGTCGATTACCCTGTTTTTTAACTTCAACGACGACTGCTGCAAATTTATATGTGTGATTTATATGAATGCTGCAAATTTATATGTGTAAACTGTACGCCAGACATTCCAATAAAGTTGGGATGGTGGAGGACATTTTTCCTTGACCCTCCGCAGTTCTTTTTGCGTCACATTTATTGTGACCCTACTAAGAGCAAAGAATGGTTTAAAACCAAGTGCTTCCAGCTTTGGAACAGATGGCTCATCTAAACCAAGATGGAGAAGTATGCCTTTCGGCTCCCTCTTATTGGCTAAGATGGTCCATTTGCTGATCTTTAGTCCTGGGTTTTGATTTTCTAGTCCCTTCAGAATAACTGAAGGTTCTTGAATCGGGCCGGGACAAAAACTGTATCCCTTACAGGACTGGGTAGGTCGCAGAACAGGATACACTCCAGCTCAGCTCCCTCTCAGGGATGTCGAGACGGTACAGCTTCAAGGACCCACTTAAGAGTTCTATCGTTTGCACACTGCATGCTTAGCATGCCCTTGTACAAACCACAGCCCTCAAAAGCCAAAAGATCTCCAGAAGCACAAGGTGTGTTTATCACTTTCCGAGCAATTAGCTCGAAAAGTGATGAACGTCGTCCCTCATCGAGATCTATGAGCTTGTCTTTGACAAGCACACGGCACTCGTGAAGTACAACTTCTTTGAAACTCAGTTTCGGAATTTTTTCCGAACCTGGGCCCTTCTCCCGGTACCCCTATGACTTGAAGCCAGAAGATACCCTCTGTCTTTGAGTCTGGTTCCCTGGGGAGGGTGTGGTCGTATCCTACCTGTTTCTTCTTCCAAGTTTTCTAGAGAAGCCGTCAGAATCGACAAGTGAACGTTTCAGTTCTTGTCTTTTCCGTCGCTGGCAACCCGATATCCTCTTCTTAGTTGAAGAGCTTTTGACCACATGCACCCCCGACGATTGTGCGTTAATGACTTAAGTAGTAGCTGAGGCATCATTGTTCCCTGTTAAAGGTTCCATTGATGCCACCAGAGATATGTTTTCTAGAGAAGCCGAAAGCACCTCCAAGTTATTAGGGTTAATTGCATTGTTTGGTTCTTCTAAATT
>OZ010736.1:199461103-199466103 GCA_963932295.1 Tipula lateralis
CGATCTTTTTTCAAATTTATTTGAAAAGTTAACGTATAAGTTAGTATTTATCAGTTAGACAATTTACTAAGATAATCAATTACATTTTTGTATGTGATAAACAACTATTTCTTATTACGTTATTTCGAAGTGATTCGATATAAGTATTATAGCTTTATTACTAGTAGATTATTAGAATCTTTTCAAGTTTAAATTGAACTTATTCTAGCTTGTACAACATAGGTATATATACCTATTAGGTATTACTTAATTATATTGAGTATTTAAAAAAAAATACGTATATGTGCTACTAAAATTAATTGTAAAAATATGATAATGGTATTTTATACCATAACTATGATTCAATAGTTTTTACTTTAGTTTTCATGTTTGTCATTGAATATATTTAATAATGGAACATGTACCAAATTAATGCAATTTTGATACTAAGAGAATTTGAGTGTCATATCCGATTGAATAAATTTAACTGATTGTTGAAGTAACACGCCAGTAATATTTTAGTCGTCTTTTATCTAATTTATTATTTAAATATATTTTGTGTAGTATTCGTTTTCAAGAAAACCGTTAGTTTCTATTCTATGAATTATATAACTAAAGTCAAAATTATTATTTTATATTTAAAATAAAAAAACTAGAAAAAACTAAAATCAAAATATAGTTGTATGAATTTTCTTTTATCTTTAGAATTTCTTCTCTCTTAAAAAATAATGTCATAATAATTCTTTTCAAATAAACGCTAGAAGCTAGGGTGCTAGAAGCAAAAAAACGCTCTGATGTAGAAAAAATGTTATATTTGAAGATTTGCTCCGAATACTTTTTCATGTTCGTTGGAAAGATTTTTGGCTTCCGGAACATTTAAAAATATCTAAGATTTATGGATATATAAAATTTATTTAAATGCGAGTTTATAGAAAATTAACCGTCAAAGTGAAAAAATAAATACATCTTAGATAATTTTTGTTTTGTCGTTTTTTTAACTGTCTAAATAGATCAATAGGTAATTTTATTGTGTACATAATTTATAATTATGTTGTAAATTATCGTGTAAATATCCAATTAAATACGGTAGAACTATTTTGATTAAACAATAGGTTATTATTACCTGAAACATAGTTTGTTTACATTTTTTATAACCAAAAAAACGAGATTTTGTTTATTATGTTTTATATTACCGAAAATTCCGGATTTTTTGTGAAAAGATTTTAACTTAAGTGTTATTATATTTTTAAAAATAGATCATTTTTGATTCTATCTTTCTCAATTAACGTTTTCTTTATCATATTTTCATAGAAATTAATTTACACATACAAGCTAAATTATAAAAATAGATTCTTAAACATATAAAATGGAATAGGTTTCTTTTTATTAAAGTTGATTTAAATATATAAAAATTATTTGGAAACTTATATGTGTACAATATTATGGTGAAACGGGGACAAAGAATATACAGGGTGTTCCGAAAGTAACACGGTTGGATTCCTTGATCAAAGCGAAGGCAATTTCATTTTTACCACTTCACACTGTGAAGTACCTCTATGAAGTCACTTTCGGGACACCATTTTGATATTTAAAATGTTACATATTATATTTAATTTTATAAAAATTTTCTAATTGAATAAAAATATGGAATTTGTTTGAAACATTAAAATTAAATTCTAATGCTTCCTCACGATGGTAAAAAGAAACAAACTACTCGTGATTCGCTTGGTATGTAAAGTCAATTATTAATTTATTGTGTAATTGTTTGGATACTTTACACCAATAACACTAAACATAATACTTGATTTATTGCAGAGCAATTATTCATGAATAACTCATCATTCACATTGAAAAGATTTTCACTTTTAAACCTCAGTTTTAAATTGCAGTTTAGATTATTGTATTTTAAAATATTTATTTAAGTTGACACAATCAACTGGAAAGAAATGGGAGAAAAATTACTATAGTAAAATAATAAATATAAAAAACTAGGTCAATATAAAATAATATACTGATAAAAAGTTAAATAACTTCATAATAATATAACTTTAAAGAACTTGAAATTTAAATATTAAATAATTTTTGTTAAAAAAAAAATGAAAATGCTAAAAACTATACTGTTTGCCCAATAAAGACTATTGGTAAACCCGACTTTTGAAATATGATATAAGTATTCATCGGCAAACTATAACATATTTATTTATATACTTACTTAAGTTTTTACTTATTTAATTTATAAACTATAATTATAAGTTTAAAAACAAGTGTAGGTTAAATACCTAATGTTGATTAAATCTACATGTTAAAATAGACAAATAGTAGTAATAATACGAAGAATAATAATACTTCATCTTTAATTTATTTTAACCTTAAAAAACCATGTTAAAATATTATTCCATTATAACGAAGCTGCAACTCCAATCAAATTCATAAATTGAATCAAACAATCGATTTGAATTAGAGTGATATTATATTCGCAGTATGCATAGTATTACTATTAAAGTACTACTTAGTTTGTGCATTTTTGAATATATGCAGGGTGTCCCGTTAGTGACTGACACGAATGGTACGGTGGAATTCCTTGATGAAAGCGAAGACCATATTATTTTTACCACTTCACACTGTGAAGTCACCCCTATCAAATTGTAGGCGTTTGAAGAGGCGCCTTCCAATGCCTTTCCTTCGTACCACTTTGTATTAAACATAAATCAATATCTCGAGAAATAACCATTTGTTTTTCGCCAGGCTCATATCATTAAAAAGGTGATACAATTTTGTTTTAAATTAAGTATAAAAGTCATGAATATTTACTTAAAAAGTATTACAAATTTAAACAAAACAAGAATTGAAATTTTTTTATTTCTATACCATTTATCATGTAGTTTACGACGGTAAATATTTTGGATTGGAAAACATAGTTCGGACTCTAAGATAACTATGTGTGATATTTATAAAATTATTATATCTAAAAAAATTAAAAATTTGCAATAAAAATTTTGGAATTTCCTTTATTAGATTGGAAATTAAAATAAATTTTGAATTTTCTCGAGATATTAATTTAATTTTAATACAAGGTGCTACGTTGGAAAGCGTTTCTTCAAACGCTTGTAACTTGTTAGGATAGATATTGATTTAATTTTAATACAAGGTGCTACGTTGGAAGGCGTTTCTTCAAACACCTATAACGGGGGCTATATATATATATATATATATATATATATATATATATATATTATATATATATATATATAATATATATATATAAATATATATATATATATATATATATATATATATATATATATATATATATATATATATATATATATATATATATATATATTTATATATATATATATATATATATATATATATATATATATATATATATATATATAAATATATAATATATATATATATATATATATATATATATATATATATATATATATATATATATATATATATATATATATATATATATATATATATATATATATATATATATGTTACGGTTAAAGCCCGAAATGCGGCGAATGTCCGAATTTAACGGTAAATGTCCGAATTTACCTATCCCTTTGGTAAATGTATGTTCAATCTACGTTTACCTGCAAATTTAGACTATATTCACATTTACTCTTTCATTTTTTGTATTAATAAATTATTTCGTAGTAGACCCTAGAATGATTTCGTAGTAGACCCTAGCATGATTTTCTAGAATTGTAAAGGCTAACGGCTTCGGTAACTCTCACGGGCACGCGGGAAATCGCTGCACTCCTCCCCGCTTAGCCCTCCGAGGGGCTTTGGATTTCAACTTCGAGGGACGTAGGAGCCGGGATAAGCAAACATGTAGCACTGCGTGCCGCACGTAGGAACGGATTATATGGAATCTATTAATGGATTTCGGTACACTTCGGTTCACATTTTGGTAAATTCGGACATTCGTCGATTTCGGGCTTTAACCGTAACATATATATATATATATATATATATATATATATATATATATATATATATATATATACATTTATATATATATATATATATATATATATATATATATATATATATATATATATATATATATATATATATATATATATATATATATATATATAATTATCAAATATACATACACATACGTTTAAATATAAATATTTATATATGCTTCGGTATTCTGATAAATTTTTTTTTGGTTTTTAGATAAGTACTATTTTGTATCTTATCTAATCACAAAAAATGACGTTACGGGTTTTAAGGTAGTTTAAAATTTTATATTGAAATTAATTGCATCGTTACTTTAACATATATATGTATTTAATGTTCCAGTAAACATTTAGTCAGACACCAGAAACCAAAAAGAATATATACTTTCTAATTATATTCTTCAGGTGTCATGACTTGTTACAAAAACTCTACTAAATTTTGCAATGCGCAGATTATCTCTACCTTTGGTTACAGTTTCAGATCAAAATATCATGTCTTAATTGAATAACCCGAGTATTTCAAATCAAAACGTGGTCAATTGATTTCAAACGTTTTAGATGGATTTGTCTATAATTTTAAATAACTGTTCTTGTGGTGAAAAAATAAGTTTGCTATCGTGGTGTAGCTGTTGAATACCATGACCAACTACACCATTGAGTTTCTATTATATTGTAAAGATCTATGTTATCACATTACTCGTAAGTAGCTTTTATGACTGTCTGCTTCAGCATTCCAGTTCACAACAACACAAATTTGTATGTTTCAGACATGCATATGTTGTGTAGACATATTAAATATAAATAATGTACTTATGTTCCTTAGATCATACGCTTCACTAAAAATCCATTTGAAACGTCTGCTAAAGTAATATTTGGAAATTAATCTTCATCAAATTAAGACGATTATTAGAAGCATATTTGCATATATGCTTTATATTAGTAATGATAAAATACACATTATCGTTAGCAAATATATTGTATAAAATCAACAGTATTGATGGTAAATAATGCAGTCCTTACAAATGGTTTTGCACT
>OZ010736.1:199470516-199495516 GCA_963932295.1 Tipula lateralis
TCTTATCTAATTTACAGTAAAGTTCTAGGATTTCGTTAATAAGTATATATTAATTAAACTTCCGTCCAATAATTTCAAAAGACTAAATAATATCGTACGAATATTGATATTTTGCGATATAAATTTTACACAAGTCAAAACCATTTTTTGATGACCACTCACAAAATTGTTTATTAAATTTTTATAATTTATTAGTTTGTATCGAAAATTAAGCGTGTATGTTAATATATTAATTTTTAAAGATAATGTGTGTGATTGAAGTGTAAATTATGTATCCAAAAATTTTAGGTGATCTCATAAGTTATATGTATTACAACTTAATAATATTACTACTTAGCCAAGTTCTTATAAAACGTATTTACTGTTTTAGTTTCATTGCTAAATGAGCTAGTACTTCTTATTAAATACATATACAAAATATAAAATATACATAAGTATGTATTGTATATATTCATATACAACATAATGACTTTAAATTAATATAACGATAAATATGTAAATACCAAAGCAACTGCTATAAATAAACTAAAGAGATGGGGTTTATTTAAGTTTTATGTAAGAGTGTGTTAGTATTTATAAGTTGGTTTTGTCGCGTATGCCATCAATCGAAAAAATATATAAGAAAATAAAACCATAGTGTATACTATACAGTTGCGATCAACATGATTAGCGAAATATCCGAAACGTTATGAGACAACTTTAATTTATATACATAATAAAGTAACTATTAAAACATGCAACATGCATTAGTTGCGGTATACTATACAGTAGCGATCAACATGATTAGCGAAATATCCGAAACGTTATAAGACAACTTTAATTTATATACATAATAAAGTAACTATTAAAGTGGCAACATTCATTAGTTGCGGTATATATGTATTACTTTAGACAATGCAACTTCAAACTCGTATTTACGAGAAAATTATGATTGATTTTGAAATATTCTATAGTTTTATTTTCACAAAACCAAAATTCGCTCGAAAATGTTTTTATTAAATGGTAATAATAATTACGAATATCATCTGTAAATGCATAATTTGTTCGGTTTATTCCGAAGCCATATTGTAATATGTTTGCAGCAAATTTTTGAAGTATAACCTCGACCTAGCCTTCCAATCTTGTGATAAAGAATCATCAAGATTTTAGAACAGCTTGAATTAATTTATTTTTCTAAAAAGAAAAACATAATTTAACACAAAATATAATTTGTTTGGCATCAGTTTTTTTTTCTCTATATGGATACGAAAGATACCATAAAACAACACAATTTAAAGTATTTTTAATTGAGATTTGCAAAATATACAGGTAAACATTTTTAAATAATATTTTACTGGTACTTTATGTATAAAAGTGTATAAACTAAATATAATAAGAAACCAAAATATTTAAAATTTTAAAATTGTGAACGAAACGTTACATAAAATTTTTATTTAAATAAAAAAAATTTAAATTTGAAATAATTTTTAATTTTATATATTAAATGTTTTATGTTGAATTGGAAGTTGCTTTTTTTGATACATAGTTTCAAAAGTTGTGGTGCACTCGCAACTGTATAGTAGGTTTTAACCTTCAACCATACACTGTAGTCAACCAAATCGAGTATTTATTTGTATTCCAACAGAGCATAGCATAATTTTTTAACATCGATTATAATTTAATCATGAAAATTGCTTTTGATCACATTTTTCTCATATTCGAAACCTTTATTTCTTAGATTTTAATAAATAAGAATAATTGTATATATATATATATATATATATATATATATATATATATATATATATATATATATATACATGTATATATATACATATGTATATATATATATATATATATATATATATATATATATATATATATATATATATATATATATATATATTTATATATATATATATATATATATATATATATATATATATATATATATATATATATATATATATATATATATATATATATATATATATATATATATATATATATATATATATATATATATATATATATATATATATATATATATAGGTTGTTTCGAAATTGACTGCACGAATGGTACGGTTGGATTCCTTGATCAAAGCGAAGAGGACTTTACTTTTACGACTTGCACTGTGACTTGAATTGATACACATTTCTGATTTATCAACATAAATTCACCGTTTATGATTGCTGTGGTATATTTGGAGATAAATTACTATATGACCAATAATACTTCCAGACATATTAGATGGTCCAAAATATTTAAATATCCTACAAAACTAACTATTGGAAAAGGTTCAGTAGATTAATCTACGATCTATATGGTTTAGGCATGATGGTGCTCCACCAAATTTTGCAAGAAACCAATACATTGGTCGCCAAGGTCACCAAATCTAAATCAATTAGATTTTTTCCTTTGGGGCCGTTTATTCTTCTGCTATCCCAAATAAAGAAACCTTGATTGCTCAAATATTTGATGATTGTAACGAAGTTCGCAATTCGTTCATGAAGAGATGTATGAAATGTGTAACAGTTAATGGTGATCATTTTGAGCATTTGTTATAAATTTTTCGAGATAATATTACGTCATGCCAGTACTAATTTATACTGCCAACATACTTGTGACTAATAAAGAAAATTCAAAATTTTCATTGAAAACTTTTAATTTTTTGAATAAAATAATTTTGCAAATATCACACATAGCTTTTTTGAAAGCTAAGAGTCTAAACTATGTTTTCAAGAAAAATTATTTACCGTCGTAGACTAATTATTTAAATAGAAATGGTACAGAAACCAAAAATTTCCTTACAAAATTTTCAATTCCAAATTTTAAATGTTTTGTTTAAATTGAAATACTTTTAAATATTAGTTAATATCACCTACTTTATTTAAAAGAAAATGATCACATTTTTAATGATAATTTTAATGATACATATATACATGTATATATAAATACATATAGTTATAAA
The DNA here is from genome assembly GCA_963932295.1 of Tipula lateralis. Lineage (NCBI taxonomy): Eukaryota > Metazoa > Arthropoda > Insecta > Diptera > Tipulidae > Tipula > Tipula lateralis. Next base: position 199,473,468 of record OZ010736.1, read on the forward strand.
TATCTATATATGTATATATATATATATATATATATATATATATATATATATATGTATATATATATATATATTTATTTATTTATTTATATATATACATATCTTATCGTTTATAACTATAACCAAAATAACTCTGGTTTGCATATTATCAAAAATATAATTATTTATTAAATGAAATTTATTTAAAATATAAAATAAATAGGTAAAAATATAATTAATTATTAAATAAAATACATATTACATGGGATAATAAATGCGTAAAATATTCTTAATATATCTCTTAGAAATACAATTTTGAATAATTAGACCTCGTTTCCTCTCAATCAATCAATCTTAGTTTATTTTTATTAATCAGTCAAAAGGTTGAGTAGTTTTAAGCAGTGTTATTCTGCCATAAAAATATGAAGTTTTTGTGGCAGTAACTCAAATCGTATTAAAAAATATAAAAACTCTTTTTTTAGATTTTGATTTGGTTTTTTGTCAAAACAAAAATATGTCGCCTAAAAATTTTCCAGTTCGATCCAATATAACTATGAATAATACACACCCTGATTTATTCAAATTCACTGTTGTTCATGAAAAGATCAATTTTTAGGATTTTATATTCGTATTTGGTTATTCTACAGCCATTTGCACCACGTTATTATAAAACCCATGAAATTCAACCTTCAAAAAGTTTAAAACTCTGCTAATTGATTTCTATTGTTTATCTTCTTGTAAAAAACTAAGGCAGCAAAATACGAAAATATTAAGTAATTTACTTTGATTTTTCATGATACTTCGGTTTTTCACACTTTTCCACAAAGAAAAATAACGAAAAAAATCTTGATTTCTTGTACACCAATCCCCTATTTTCCATGTTAATACCATTAAATTTGTTTCGTTTATGTATATACATATATAAATATATATTTTCCAATTCAATTTTCTTGTTTTTTTGTGCCAGACGAAAAAAACATAAAGGAAAATTTAATGGAACCTGCGCAGTTCGCCTCTTTGTTTTGCCATTAATAAATACATACATAAATAAATATATATATATATATATATATATATATATATATATATATATATATATATATATATATATATATATATATTTATATATATATATATATATATATATATATATATATATATATATATATATATATATATATATATATATATATATATATATATATATATATATATATATATATATATATATATATATATATATATATATATATATATATATATATATATATATATATATATATATATATACATTCAATATATGTTCACAATACAACAGATGAAAATATTTTTTGTTCTGCAATTTATACATCGTAATGTAATCAGTCAAGACGAGCGAACTCGAGTGAGGTATATTGTTAACTTTTTCCGTACGTTTTTATCAAGCTGCTAGTCAAACATGCGTTTAATAAAATGAATAAAACCAGGCGGCTATGTGGTTTTATTTTCTTATAATTTAAATTTAAAATTTTCAATTTGTGTTTACAAGGAGATGCGTAATATTTATTACGTAGCGCTACAACAGGTGGAAAATGCCTGTTTTTCGGAAAATTGATTTTCCACTTTATTATATTGAGATAGGTTCAACTGTATTTCTGTCTGCGAACTTTTCTGTTTCTTTTATTATTTTATGTATATATTTTGAAGGAGGTCGTCAACCTTGTTTAATAAAACGCCTTCGTTCTAGGAAAATATATAATTATACATGAGCTGTTATTTAAGTTTTGCGGATGACAATGAAAACAGAGTTTAACTATATTAGTTTTTAAAATATTTACATTTATACTTTTATATATACAGGGTGAGTTTCCTAATAAATGCAGGGCTTTTATCTCGAGAACGTTGCTAGATAGGAGAAAATTACTTATAATGAAATTTATTAAGAATCGAGGGGGACGTCTAGTGGTTACAAATTAAATAAACAAATTAAAATAGAAAATATCAAATGTTCTTTGACTTATTATGCAATTATAAGTAAAATATAGTAAAATAAGTAAAAATAGTAAATATAGTAAATAAATTATAAGTAAAATATAGTAAATATAGTAAAATATATAGTAAAATAAGTAATAAGTCAAAGAACATTTCATATTTTCTATTTTAATTTGTAGAACTTAGGGAAAATTCGATTGCTTTAGTAAATATCAATTTTTGCTCATATCACTGAATCATACACTTTACAAAAATGATGTGTGAGCAAAAAGTGTTTACTTTTAATTGCTTAATAAAAACAAACACTCAAAAGTATAGGTTCTAATTTTAAAAAAACCTAACTTTAGCCTATATCTCCGAAACTAATGAGTTTCAAGGTCATTGAAGATCACCACTAGACATCCCCCCGACTCTTAATAAATTTCATTATAAGTAATTTTCTCCTATCTAGCACCGTTCTCGAGATAAAAGTCCTGCATTTATTAGGAAACTCACCCTGTATATATGTCCAATTCAATTTGCATTTTTTTGATTAAGTACGTCATAAAATAGTTTTTGAAAGCTAAATTTAAAATAAGATTTTTTGTAAATTTAAAATAAGGTTTCAAATCAAACAAGCTGAACTCTTTCCTGTCGTTTCCGGTTTAATAAACAATACATACTTGGATTTAATCCTTTTATAATTAAATTGAAAATAATAAAATGATAATAACCGGAATTGCATACATGTTATCAATTAAAGAATTAGTAGAAAAAAACACTGTTTGAATTACACGATTCAAATGAAATCTTCACACAATTTTACACTGGAAAACATACAGTCAAATAAATGATACTGTATGTCAAAAACTGTTATCTCTAAATCAAAAAATAAATAGAAATCAAAATTTTTGAATTCGCTCTTCAGACATTTTAATTGGAATGTCTTCTTTTATGTATTTTGATGACAGACATAATGTAGACTGATACCTCTTAAATTTCTATATACGATTAGATTATTTATAGTTGTTTACCTTGAACACAGCGTCATAAACGTCACTTGCATGTTTCTGCATGATTATAACTTGTTATTTTTCCCCTTTTGATTCAATATCTTAATATTATTACCTGTATATTTAAGCATTGGTCGAACTTATTTCAAATTATGGATGTTTAACATACATACCATGTTATATATTATACCATGGACCGCGCTTTTTTCGTATAAATGGTTATGTGTGTACAACCATATTGATTTAAACCTGAATCTTTTCTTCCATCTAATCTGTACATATAAAGTAAAAATCTGTAGACATTTTTTCTTACAAATGCCACTTTAATTTGTAAGAAAAAATGTCTATATATAAAATAATCGGCGAATACTAATATGAGATGTACATATAAGACACTTTCTCATGTTCTAATAATCATGTCATGCTTTTAAAATATATTTTGGACCATTTGTTTGAACACGCATGTCTTTTTTTTATCTATTAAAATTAAAATAAACCAGTTTTTAAGTTCAAAGTTAAAATATTGAAACGAAAACTAAAAATTTCTCATTGTCATTAAAAAATATCTCAAGTTAGAAGCTGCACTTGATTAACCGTAACTCATTTGTGGTTATAAACTATTTAGTTATAAACTTTTACTTCGGTTAATTTATATATTTTTATTTCTTCCACTTTCACTTGACCTCAAAAAATATAAAAATCAAATCGTGAAAGTAATTTTCAAAATAAAACTTTCAATTCAGAGATGTTTAAATTACGTGTTCTTTTACATATGTATTAAAACTATAATACGTACGATGTGTTTCGCGTTGAATGAAATTGCATCTTAATTTACGTTAGATTATGATATTTTTCTATAATTTAGTATAAGAAATTGAAAGAATTCGTATAGTACCAGTAACATTCATTGATTTTGGTGTATAAGTATATAGTATAAATAAATATGTAAAAGTAATGCTATATTTTTTTTAGTAAATAGTACAGCCATGAATGGTTTTAAATACTTTTTAGGTCATTCATTCTGTACATATTTTTGGACAAAAGCAATTATTTTCATGCTGGGTTAGCTTTATCCGAGTTAAAGCCATCAACGTTAAACGCATGTTGAAGATCCCTTAAGTCAGAGTGCGTTATGAACAAGCCAGTGCTTTCTAATATATATATATATATATATATATATATATATATATATATATATATATATATATATATATATATATATATATATATATATATATATATATATATATATATATATATATATATATATATATATATATATATATATATATATATATATATATATTTATATTTATATTTATATATATATATATATATATATATATATATATATATATATATATATATATATATATATATATATATATATATATATTATATATTTTGCTCGAAATTTCGAACATGTTTTCCGCTCAAAATATATATCAATATGTAATTTATCTTGTATTCTGCCTTAGAAGTTAGTTAAAAAATGAGAGGAACTTAACCGTTCAAGCTTAAATATGAGACTATACTATTAGTAATATTGACATAATATAACTAGTAAAATTTTATTCTTATTTTTCGTATTTCAATTTAATTATAATATTATGCTTCTTGACATTTTCAATTTTCATCCATATTCAGATATACCTGTGTGATAGTAAGTAACAAAATTTCTGCGAACATCGGTTCACAATTCGAATTTCAAAATTTAGACACATCTGTAAATTTGTCTCTGGTGAATTCTGTATGAGGTTTTAGAAAATCGTTTTCGATTTAATAAAACCTCATACATTGCAGTACAGTGTCCATACTACATATTCGTCATGTAAAGTGTTCGTCATGTACAGGATACAGGAAAAGTGTTTTCAAACTAAAGTTTTGTATTTTATTATATTTTATTTACAACTTTACACATATGAATCATATGAGAAGAAATAACCAAAAATAATAAATTTTACTACATAACCTTGATATTATTATAAAAGTATTAAATAATTTAATTTAGGTCATTCGACTACAATATTTACTTATTTTATTCAATGTTTTTTTGTAAATTGTATTTAATTTATGTTATATCTAATCTAATTTCTAATTTTATAATGTCTAATTAGATTTTTATTTTTTGTATCATAGTTTTAAATTTAAAAATACGTACATAATTTAAATAGAACTTAAATGTAGGGCGAGATAAATTTACATCCGCTTCATCTATTAATATACATATTATGGTTTGGTATGATGTAAATAATTAATTATTCAAATAACTTTAAACTTTTGATATTACATTTTTAAGTTTTCCTTAGTGTGGCACTGGCTTTTCTATGTATTTAATAACACAAAATCAGTGTTTCAATGTTTGCTACTTTACTCATATATTTCACACAATGACCATGTAAAACATTATTTTTGTTGTTTCTGTGTGTTGAGAAGCCAAGTTAAATGAAAATAAATAATTTAATTCAACAATCAATAACGGTATTATGAAAAGAAATTTAAAAATACAAAATAAGAAACTTGAAATAAGAAGTTAAGAAAGAGTGGAACGGTAAACTTACCAAAAACTACTATGATATACTCGTTATATAGTACTTAACTTAACAAAAAAGTATTTTTATTTTTTATTTCGGTGATAGTTGGAATTTCTGTTATACACCGAGGATAGCATAAGTTAATTGTATATTTTTGCTTGATGTTAAATACATGTGGACGGAAAAACATTCATCTATAACTCTACCAGATAAATAAACGATCCAAAAACTAATTTTGATTACGCAGTCGATTAATAATAGTAAATTGTATATTGATGGAATTTTTAATATGGTTTATGATGGCAAAAAATAGTTACTTATAAAAACTGTATATGCATTTTTAATTCTAAATAAAACTTGCTTAAACAGCAGTTTATAAAAATAATGTTAATAACCGTGAAAATGTATAAATTATTGAAAATAAACACAAAAATGTTTAACGTTTTAGTGTATGTTACGCGCGTAAATTATTTCGTTTTTTCAAGCGCATGTACTACAATTATATATACCCGTATTTTCGAGAAGTTCTATAAATAACATCAAATTTAAAAACATGAAGTTTATTTTTATTTTATTATAAGAAATTGCATTATTTTAATTATAGAATGGTGCGCAATTTGTAATAATTATAATCCAAGCGATAGTTTCTGTTTAAAATTGCGATTTATTTTGTATTTATTGTATTATCGTGTTATGGGTATTGACTTGTGGTTTGTTTACAATATATAAAATTATATAGATTGATAAGAAATGTAAATATGTGTATATGTACGAACAATTCTTATTTTAAATTAAGTAGGGTGATTTTTTGAATTGTTTGAAGTTTGATAATAATGAAGTTTAAAATCGCATGCTTTTAATGTCGATTTTTAACCTTGGTCATATATATATATATATATATATATATATATATATATATATATATATATATATATATATATATATAGATATATATATATATATATATATATATATATATATATATATATATATATATATATATATATATTTATTCATATACATATACACACACACATATATGTATAATATGTTTTCTTTTTTTGTCTAATAATACTTTATGTATCATTGATCTAATAAGGCCTCATCAAATTTGCCCTTAATGTTGTTGACCACATTTCTTGTATTACCCTTAATTTGATGTCCATATTTACTTAGTCTAAATAAAAGTTCGACAATCTAGAGATTTTGATGCCTTCTTCAGGGTCTTAATGATGATCGGCCATTAAACCTGTGATAATAATTTAACTAAAATTTATAATTACTGCAATTTGTCATTAATTTTATTTAGTTTGCTTCTCCTGGTAAAGATATTTATTTTAAATCTACCTATCTTGATTAATAGGTAGTTTTATAACTGTTTTTGATATACCCGTATATTGAATGTAAATATTGAATTATCAATTATTATCATACAATATTATCGTAAAAACTACATTTAAATTAAAATGTGATACAATTTTCCTTTATTTTATCACATAATATCTCACTCATCATACCATACTGCAACATCTCACTCATTATACCAACACGCTTGCGGTGTTGGTATTATGAGTGTAATATTGTGTGTAATATTTTATAAAGGAAAATTGTATATCTTTTTAATTTAGAAATACAAAATATTTGCGTTCTCATTTTTTTTTAAAAGTAGGACACAATAAACGTAGCGTTCGCTAAAGATGTTTAATATAAGTAATTGCTAAAAACCACAACACTATTTTTTACAAAAATGGAATCTTAAAAACAAAAACAAAAAAATTTAACTGTAATTTCACACAATTACTTACACACAATTCTTGATTTGTATATAAACTACACATGTATACATGTGTGTGTATATTGGTGATGTCATGACTTAGGTTACATTTTATTGATTAAATAAAAGTAATTCTTATCGAAAATACATATTGTCAAAATCATATATGTACGAGTATTATTAGTAAAGTCAAATAATACAACAAACATAAAATCACACTAAAATTTGGTTACTACAATGAATGTGTTGTTATCGTTGTTACTTTATTTGAGATTCACGACATCTTAACCGCCAATCGTACAACAATCTGAGTGAAATATATTATTAGTAGGTATATAAATTGTTTGACCATGTTTGATAACTTATGTTTTACTGCTATGTATTATTACATAAATAATATTAAGAGTATACATAAATAATGTTATTCAACCTCGGCAAAATTGGGTTATGGTAAATTGGCTCAAACACGAGAACATTATTATAATTATAAAAAGGAATTCAATCAAATAAAAATTTGATATTTTAAGTTCAAAAATATTCCTTATAGTGGAATTTCATTTTTTATATTATAAATATATTTCGGCAATCAAGTTGCCATCTTCAGTATTTATCATGAGTTCATGATAAATACTGAAGATGGCAACTTGATTGCCGAAATATATTTATAATATAAAAAATAAAAATTCCACTATAAGGAATATTTTTGAACTTAAAATATCAAATTTTTATTTGATTGAATTTAAAAATGGAATAAGTCACACATTAGAGAAATTCTTAATATGAATTTCAACAAAATAGGGACTACCAAAAATAATGGTTATTCCTTAACGAAACCCGTTCAATACTGGGTTTCAAAAAATAATGCCTTTAAAAAATTGATAGGTTTGAAATACGCGAGTTAAAATACTTTCCGAAATACTCCAAAAATTACTTTGTATTCGAAACTTCTATAGTAAATTATATCCATATTTCAAATCATTCAATTCTTCTAAAAGAAAGTTGTTTTGCTTAATCATAATACAATTTTCGTTGATTTAATAGAAATTAATAATTAATTGTCTTATAATCTCACATTTGTTTTTGTAACTATACACGCGTTTCAAGCATCATTTTGGAACGCGGTATTTTGAAACGCGTCCTTTTCAACTCGGTATAATTTTTTACCATTGTGTTTTAAACGTGACATTTTATTTCGGTCCGTTATTGTATTATTTACGTTTAGAATTTATTTATTGGTAATACGATATTTAGTTGTATTCAATTATCGGACTGTTGATTCTACGGACTGCATTGCACGTGTAATACAAAAGGTCATCAGAATTGTATTGTATTTTAAAAAGTGATAAATAGCATCAGGTTTTGTCTGATAAAAAACGAGCTTTTTGTTCTGGAAAATTCGGAGATCAGAAAACGCTACCTATAACCACCACACTTCGTCCGGATATAATCTCAGCTTTTCCACTACTAATAATAGTGAGATTTTATTCACATTCCAATGTAGTTCATTTTAAATTATTGTTAATCTTTTTCGTGGAGATTTTTACGATTAATATATTGGTGTATTATAAAGTATTTTGTACCACGTTGAAGTTAGAACCTGGTAGTTTTTTTTAAATGAAGCATTATGGAAGGCGGATTTCTTATATATTACGCGGCATTTTTGTAAATACGGTTCGCAAACACACAAAACTTGGGTCGATTATGACCCAAAAATTATTTATAGAAAAGTGAAATTTTCTTGGAAAGAACACCTTACCAACTCTATTACAACAGATTTGCATATTTACATAAAACAATCACGGGGTAAAAGTGTTCCAATTAAATAATGATGTCATGCCAAGTACTGAAAATTTATTTTAAAGACTAATAAGAAATATTTTTTTTCAACGGTTTAAATAAATTATTTATAGAAATTTGGATTTCTTAATAATTTGAGAAGTGTTATGAAAGAGATTGTCGCCGGTCGTAGCTTAATGGTTAGGAGAGTTTCTCATCACGCCGCGGTCTCGAGTTCGATTCTCGCCGTTGACCAAAAATTAACATGCCACCGGATGACATAAAATGCGGTTGTGTGTAAAAACATTCGTTGGGCTGACCACCTACAATGTGCACCAATCGTTAAAATGGTTCGTAAGGTCTCAGTTGAGACGCGGTAAGGGCCGTTTACGGCCTCAAAGCCATAGATAAGATAATATGAAAGAGATGTGCTCGTGCTGGCGTAAATGATTCAACTATAGCGATCGAATAAGCTGCTGTTGTTTAATCGAGAACAGAACATCCTCAACCAACATTTTAATGTTTTGTCAATTGTTTGAAATAAAGTTAAGTGAATATTCTTTGGGTATGAATTTCATACATATTAAAAGTATGTACATATGGTAATGAAATACAATATATAGATTTTTCTCTTTCTATTTCCCTGGGAAAGTTTTGACTATATATTATTTATTATTTTGAAAATTCATCCCATAGTCAAACTGTGAAGGACAAATAGCGTGTTTATTTTATTTTTATGTGTTGATTTATTATTCTGTGCAATTTTGTCAGTTATATAAACTTTAAAACAAAATATATGCTGGACGCAAGTACATACTGTGTATGTGATTATGTAAGAACACAATAAGAGAAGGTATTTTGAGAATAATATATTTCAAGAAATAATAAATATTCCAAAGAAGTGTTCAATCGCATGAAACTTCGACTTATTATTGATTGAATTGGATCATCATAATATGTATATAATAAAATGTACAATCATATTGTCTCATATGTAATACAAACATATTAATGATAGAAGGATTTGGATAGGTTTACTTATTAATACAACCACTGCCATTATACATCAATAATTTATTTATTAAATGCTTATAATTATGATAGAAAAAAATAATAATAATAATAAAAAATTATCAATTCCATTAGGCATAAACCCTCTTAAATTGTTTACTGTAAAATTCAACACCATGCACACATCCCATTTTGAATACAACCTTATTTTCAATGGAATGAACAGCAGAGAGCAGAAAATATTTAAAAAAAAAATTACAGTTAAGTTTAAACTACCTATATTATCATTCTAGTACGCCATTCAAGAAATTTTGATTTAATCGTCTTGGCCGATCTCAAACTATTAATACTGGATGGAACAGAATTTCATAGAGAAATAAGTCTAACAAAAAAACTAAATTTATAAACCTAAAAAAGCAGGAAGGAGGCAATCGAAGATTGGCGTAATGCGATCTACTAAATAATAACTTTTTGAATGGATAATTTAAATTTTAGTTTTGAGTAGCTTTATAATAAAAGAGCAAATCCGAAATTCATAAAAACTAGTAAAACTACAACCCAAAACAAGCCTAGTTATGGTGTAATATGGTCCAATTTCCTAATTTCGAAAATAAAACGAGTGCAACCATTGATTCTACTTTTTAAAATAGTCATATTCTCCTGAAACATACCAAATAAGACAAAATCACCATAGAGGAAATGCGAAAGGAGATAGGATATAAACATTCTCTTTTTGACTATCCATAAATTCTATCAGTTTATACAAACAACTATGTAAACCAAATATCTTCTTACTCTCTTCTTAGTTTGGTTAAAATTATCCCCAAATTACAGTAGTTAAAAACGGAAAGCGTGACCATTAAGATGAATACAAGATGAATAAATAATAATAGATTTCGATTTACCAGCATTCAAAACGAGTCCATTGGAAATCGATCAATTATATATCCTATCAAAACCCTCGTTAACCAGAGAAATATTACTAACAATAGAATGCTGATCTAACTTACTATTTCTATAAATTTGGACATCATCAGCGAAAATATGAAACGAACAATGGTGAAACGAGGGTACTATGTCATTATCTACATAGAAATCAAGGATCAAGTACCGAACCTTGAGAAACACCTGAAGTAACTGGAAGAAAATTAGAATAAAAATTACCAAAAAAAACTGTCTGCAAACGATGCGATTAATAATTTATAAATATTCTAGCAGCAGCTAAAAGGGAAAATTTAAATTGTGGGTTAAGGCTCTATTCCATGGAAAAAATTGACTGACAGTCAAAAAAGACGAAAAGAGAAAATAATTATAAAACTCCAACTAAAAGACAAAGACAACGTTACTGTTTATTTATTTATGTATAGCAGAATTTTGACCGTTATTTAACAAACCATAACCAAAACATCACTAATATGAATAATTAATCTTGGAGTTTTTTTTAACTGTGAATTAAAATTTAATATTAAATATAATAATACTAAACAAATATGATTTTTATTTCAATTCAATTATAATTTCACCAAAATTGGTTGTGTGCAAAAATAATTTCTTGTCTCACACAAATTTTATGAAAAAGGCTGAGTGTGACTGCAATAAAAAGTATTCAATTTTATACTTTTTATGGCAGTCACACTACCACAAACACAAATATTTTCCCAGTCAAGTTTGACTGAAATAGCTTTCTGTTCCACTTAACACTACGATGAAATCTATTTTTCTCATAGAATAAAGCCTTTAAGCTTGTTAATGTTGTGATTCAAAGAATCAAACGCTTTTGAAAAATCTAACAAAGTGGAAGAAGTCAGTTCCCTGTTTTCCATACTATGCCGAGTATCATCAACATATATATAGGGCTAAATTTGGTTTTTACTACATCTTAAAGGCTTTGTAAATGGAACTTAAAATACTAACAGAATTGAACTGGGATAAATCAACAGGTGCCGTGTATTAATATTCGCTCTGGATATCGGCTCCAGATAGCGATGTGGAGCAAGCATTTTCCTCTATTTAAAATCTAATTTAATGCACTATTTAAAGATAAACACAATTTATTTAACAGTAAACTATAATATTTCATTCAATTAGACATCAAAATTTGCAAAAATAAATATTTAGCTCTACCTATTTTTATAGAGCACTATCCGGAGCCGCTATCCAGAGCAGCTATAATTTGATGGGAAATTTACGAAAAATATGGGTTTTTAATTTTCATTCCTGAAAACGAAAAATTTCAGCCGTGTTTTAATATTCGTGTTATCCAGATCTCACTATCCGGAGCAAGGGGAATTTCTATACAATTTTTTTTTATTTTTACGTTTAGTTTTAATTGGGTGCAGGGCGGACTTTTAGACTGACCTTGCTCGTTGCAACTGTCAGAGCTCCTGCACCCAACGCGCGATCCTTCTAGTAAAGGTTGATAGCTGCCTTAAACTTGTGCATCCTATACTTCAACGGAAACTGAAAACCAGCCAATAAATTCCACTTCCTAGATGTTCGATAAATAAATCCGCGCTTTGTATCGTCAGTTCGAGGTTTCGGCAGCTTCACCGTAAACCTATGCGCATTAATCGTTCGTCGTGTTACCCGTCCTGGCGTAACAAATGGTGGTATTTTCTCCTTTAATTCTGCCGAACATTTACCATTTATTAATCTATAGAACACGCAGAGTTCTGTAACATCTCTGCGGTGTTGTAGACTGTCTAGATCTTTCGTAAGTGTGGGGTTTCCGATTATCCGGATGGCACGCCACTGAACTCTATCCAGCAATTCTATTATCCACCAGTGTCACTGTTAATCAAAAAATAAATACATAAAAAACTTAAATTTTGACATTAAAAGCAATGCAATTTTTCGTTTTCAGGGAACGTGCTCGTTTTCAGGGAACGCAAAATGTGCTCTATAAAAATAGGTAGAGCTAAATATTTATTTTTACAAATTTTGATATCTAATTGAATGGAATATTATAGTTGTGAAATAAATTGTGTTTACCTATAAATAGTGCATTAAATTCGATTTTAAATAGAGAAAACTGCTTGCTCCTTGGGTCGCTATCCAGGGCGAATATTAAAACACAGCTAGTGACACTGGCGGATAATAGAATAAGTTTGTACTGGTAATTTTTAGAATTGGAACTCGGGAAAGAAAGAGGAGGTTAAGATAAAATTAAAAATATGTAATAAATATATTCAGACTACAGAAAATATCGTTTTTATCAATTTTTATATGGGTAATGATATGTTCAGTGAAAGTTATGTATTGATTAGGTTTTAAATTTTATAGAATATTGATGGTTAGTGTATTAAAGATTCTATTTGAGATATTATGTTGATTGATACATTAGGAAATAATCTGATTTAATAAATTTTCTATTGATATTATTGGTTGTGTTTCTTAGTGATACCCCTTTATATTGTTATTTTTATAAAATAGAAACTTATAGAAATAGTTAAGTTTTATGTAAATTTTAACCAATGGAATTTCTTTGATGATATGCTGATGACGGCCACTAATAAGATTTGAAGGTAAAGTATAAAATTTGTGCTTAAAACAAATAATGAATAAACACTAAAAAAATGTGTTTTTTACCACTAATTCTGAACGTAAAATACACAACCACGTTTAATTCTATACACTCGCATTGTGATTTATTAAAAAATGACGTTATTCATTCAATCGTAGTAGTTTACATGATAAGCGTTTTAAAAAAAATTAAAAATTGTGCGAATTCCCGAAAAGTCAATCGTTTTTTTACTATGCAGTAGTAATGTGTTGTAAATTGTAGTCTAACTATCTAATTGTAACTTAATTTGGATTAAATAAATATTAAAATTACATTACAAATTCTTGAGCCACAAAATACAAATATTGAGCCACAAAATAAAAAATTAATATCAGAATTTTTTATTAATGTTATAATTTTAATAAAAAAAATTTAAACCGCGGATTTCCGATTGAAGATTGCAGATTAGTAGATTATTAAATGTGATTGCCTTGTGCTAATAATGGTTTAGTAACGTTTTGCCAGATGTCACTAACCGGATCGTTCTTAATTAACTAACATATTTTGCTATTCTAAGCTATTGTTTTATGTGAAGAAATAGGCCTGTAGAATAGGCCCGGACGTTAGCCGGTAATCTTGCCTAGCGCTTCGTTTTACAATCAAATAAATCAATCAATATGTAATACAAACATAATCGCGTGTTTGTAAATCATAATATATCATAATATAACCACTCGCTATTTTATTTAAATTTATTCAGTTACCCTTAAATATTAATTTAACACAAACTTTCAAATGTATATTAATTAGGCATAAACTGAGTAACAATCCTATTTGCATAACTTGTTTCTTAATGTGATCTGATATGGATAATACTAACACTTATAGAAAATTAATATCTATGAGTTAAATTTTGCCTCACTTTGAATTATCTCTTTTTTCTCTCTTACAACTATAAACTAATTTTGGATCATAGAGTTTCATATTAGTTTATAAACAAAGAGGTAAGAAAGAGAAGGTGAATGATGATGCATAGTGAGGCAACGTCTTCAAAACAGTCTGTAGGATAAATTTGTCTTATTCTTTAAAATAACAACTATTTGTTTTATATATTACAATTTAATATAAGTAAACATATTGTATTATATAATATCGTATGTATAGATAAAAAAACTCTTAAATTTATATGTCTTAAGCCTTAAATAATATGTAAATTTAAAAAATAATTCACATATTTACGACATCACTGACCGAACTGTTTGTGTTGAAACAATAAATCATGGAAAGTTATACCGCTGAACAACGTGTGCATTCATTGAATTTTATTTTGAAAATAAGTGCTCAGTTAGCGAGATTTTCCGCGCATTACGTGAATTTTATCATCGCCAAAATTTCATAAATAATCAGTTTAACGTACGGGTAGTCGCCGAAACCGAAATGCAAGATTAGCTCAACGAAACTGACATTGTCATGACCGTCAACGGCGGGCGTTACAAATCGATGATAAGTAATTCTTGTGGCGTAAATTGGATGATAGGAATACCGACGACATGTGTTGGAGCCACATGTTAGTTATTTCGCTGAAATTATTTAGGAATTCGGACGATGAACTATGGCAAATGAACTAATTACAATTACGAAAAAGTAATAATTATTACAGAATTCGGACAGAACCTTAGTATTGCAATCTTTAACGTATTAGTATAGTAAGTAAATAGTAATAGATTCGTCTAATTTAGTATTTAAATAAAACGCGTAACTGTCAGCCAAAAGAACACATAACGCGTGTATAGCTATTTATTTCGTATGTATTTAATTTGTTAAGATTATTCTACTGCTACGACAGAAATCCCCATCAATGATCTAATCTTTTAATTTTAAATACGTATCTTTGTGTGTTATGATTGTATACACTTAAAATATTATTCATTAATTTGTTTTATAGGTTTTACGTCTGTAATGTCAGTTTTATGTTTGTAATTTTATTTATGTTACACTAGATTGACTATTGATGCGTTGGCTGTCGAGTTCTATAACCAATTGAATAACATCACTTCGTATCACAATGGCAATAAAATTTCACATATCTATGCATAAGTGATCAATTAAATTACCAAAATTAATTGATTTTTAATAAAAATGCTGTTGGCTGATACAAACTAAAATATAACTAGTTGACCTTCAAACAAAGGCTATATTATACATACATATGTATGCAACGCACATTTAACTTTACTACATGATTTCATACATATATACAGTAAAACAATTACAATTTATACTAGATGTTTTTAGATGTATATAGTAGTGTATTGCGCGGATGGTGATCTAAGAATACAAATGCTTCCGATATCAATTGTTGAGTATTTTATACATAATAAGCGTAGAGTTTTAAGAGATTAACCCGCAATTTATTCGGTTTGTCAAGATGCTATGTGCAGAGTTGCGAGTTATTATTATTTATGGGTCTAGATTAGATGATTTAGGTTCGTTCGTAGTATTCACCTGATTGATTAATTGCAAAGATCAACAAAATAGTTTGTTGTTTATGTGTATAAAGAATTTATTACATTTAAATTGGAAGTCAAGGACGGACATTGTTAATTATTTCTTATGTATTTGAGTTTTGCTTTATGATTAAATACACTATAGTCAATACATATATGTTAGTAATACGACAATGTATTAAAAGATTTTCGAAAGTACATTTTGATTCTAGATATTTTCTATTGTGGTATAGCATATCTCTTTGTCTATCAATATGCGTTAAATTATTTTAAATTCTAATTTATAAATATCCTTGATATTTTATCTCTACATAATATGATTTAATGTGATTCAATTGGCAATCGTCCTATTGTATTTAATGTTCATAATTTTTATGTTTATACTGTACATACTTTTACTTTTTATATAACTAAATTAAAATATCAATAATACGTCATTTTTTGGAGTGCAGAGTTCAAGGGCCGACCCAGCTTCCACGTCAGTACTAGGGTGGCATGGAGATTTGCAATGTACCGATTGTTCTACGTAAATTGGAATTATAGCAATACGTGCTCGATTTGGCTATGTAATAATGGAGAATAGAACGTAAATAAGCGAAATAGTTGGAATTACATTGAATCCTAAAACAGATGCAAAAATAAAAATAAATAGACCCGACAGAAATAATATTTGATCTTTTGTTATTCGATAAAAATAGTTTTCGATGTGCTTGTATTTTGACCTTCTGAGCCTATTTCGTATGATTATGTTGACAAGATGACTACATGTTGAAATGTATTTAATTTACCATGTAACAAGTAAATA
Organism: Tipula lateralis; assembly: GCA_963932295.1. Classification (NCBI taxonomy): domain Eukaryota; kingdom Metazoa; phylum Arthropoda; class Insecta; order Diptera; family Tipulidae; genus Tipula; species Tipula lateralis. The sequence continues at coordinate 199,490,316 of OZ010736.1, forward strand.
TAAAAAAATCATTATAAGGAATAATGTAAGAATATTGAATTTAATATTTTGTTAGTAGTACTGTCTGATCTCCAGAAAATGTGTTTTAACTAAATGCAATTCATTAAACCTATACTAAATGATTTATTCTGTGACTTAGATAGAAAAGTAGAGGGTTCGAATCTTGATGGGGTAGATGCAAAAGCAATTATTTATCATTCGGTTTAGATCGGGGATTTTGATTAACTTTTGTTTGAATTTTGGATGTCATAGTAGTATAAAGGCTAACATTGGGTCATGCGGTGTATTGATTGTGTCTACACAAGTTGGACCTATATTCCATCGAATACGCTTCGGAATAAGGTATAAAGCTCTAAAAATTGAAAGTGTTTCGGCCCCAAAACAGATAGCAGAAACAACAACAAACAAAAATACTACAGAATAGATCCAATGGATTAACGGATTTTTTGTGTTTAGGTTATAGTCTTGGATAATATTAATATATCCATTGGGTCCTTCTTAATTGCTAGTAAATTGCAATCTATTATAATATACAAAAATCGTTAGATACGTTTTCGTTTTCTTGTATAACTCTTAATGGGTCAATCATTCCGTTTTCAACTACTGTACGGAATTTGGGATAGTTTTTAACAAAACTTACATGGGGTGATCAGTTAAAGTTAGTAGAAAGATATTTGGATTACTTAGTTGTTTGTATAAAGTGGTAGGGTTTACGGATAGTCAGTTTAAAAAGAGAATGTTTATGTCCTCTCCTTCCGCATTTCCTCTATGGTGATGTTGTCTTATTTGGTATGTTTCAGGGAAATATGTCTATTCTAAAAAGATCTTTTAATGCTTGCCCTCCTGTTATTTTCGGAATTAAGAAATTTGACCATATATCACGCTATGCTAGGCTTGTTCTTGGTTGTAGTTAAACTAGTTTTTATGGGTTTTGGATTTGCATTTTTATTAGAAAGCTACTAAAAGTTAAAGAACTAAATTATTTATTCAAAAAATTATTATTTACCAAGTCGCATTACGCCAATCTTCGATTGCTGCCTGCTCGAAATTGTTCTAGGGCTTTAAATTCATCTTTTTTTGTTAGAGGTATTTCTCTATGGAATTCTGTTCCATTCAATATTATGAGTTTGAGATCTGTCGATACGTTTAAATCGAAGTTTCTTGAATGGCGAGCCTGAATGACAATATAATTAGTTTATAGTTAATTGCTAAGATTTTTTTTTATATATTGTCTGATCCCTGCTGCTCATCCCATTGTAAATGAGCTTGTACTCAAAATGGGATGTGCGTGCTTGGTGTTAACTTTTTGCAGTAAAAAAATTTAAGAGGTTTTTATGTCTAATGGAAGTAATAATTTTTTACAAGTTGCTTCCATAAATGCGCTTTTCCTTCTTAATCAAAATTATAAATAAATAAGCAATTTACAAATAAATAAATAAATAATCAATAATTATATTAATCGATAATCAATGTTTGAGGGTAGAGCCGTTTTTACTCTTTGAACCATAGTTTTTTTTTATAAATTATTATTAATTTATATTATTTTATAATATAAAATATTATTTTATAAAATTGTGTTTTTTTTATTTTTTATTTATATTAATACTATGCAATTTGCTTTGGGGCTCAAGGCTCGCCCAGCTCTTTCGCGGTTTGCTTATTTACGTTCTATTTTACGCCTTAATGGCCAAATCTAGAATGTACGGCTATAGGTCCGATCTACGTAGAATTATCTGCGCATTGCATAGCTCCAAACCAGCCTATAGTACTGACATGGAAGATGGGTCGGCCCATGATTTTTGCACTCCAACAGAGGGTCATAGATGTGTTCATTAACACTACCGATCGTAATCAGATGGTGAAAGATCCCTTTTGCATTCTGCCCCTATCGAGATTAGAACCCGGTACCTCCCGCTCCAACTGCCACAGCTTTGACATCAACAAAATTGACTATAAAGGTTTAATATTGCATATGCATAGTTTAATTTATTTTAAAGATTTACTGATAACATTAATAAAACTTAAATCAAAGACCATATTATTAGTGTTAATTAAATAAATTAATTATAGCTTAATTAAATAAATAGCTTATTAATAGCTTAATTAAATTAATTAATTTTTGGGGTTATATATATATAATATCATTTATTAACACTTGGTTTATAAAATAACTACAAAAAACATCATAAACAAAAAAGAGCTGGGCACAACTTTGCATCTTTTATTTTTTTGGGACAAAATTATTCTTACCTTATGCGTCTTAATAAAAAAAATCAATGGATACCTTTTATTTTTCAAAAACTTCATTTAGCATTAGTTGCTAGAAGTTTAAAAGAATAAAGTAAAATGAAATAAAATTGTTTGTCTCCAAAAATCTATTTATTTTCGCATGAAATATAGAAATGATATTTTTGAGTATTTTGTTGTTTATTTTAAATATTTGTGTAAAATAGACGATTTTTGATGGTTTTTAAGACAAAAGAGGTTTTTTTTAGCAAAAACAGAAATGAAATTATTCATTTCTGATTTGACTTAAGCTATGGTTTAGTTTATGAAAAAGTTCAGTTTGCTTAGACCACTTTGAAAATATCTTCAGAGCCAGTCTAGCTCTGAGGTACATTCCAAGATCTTGGAGAAAAGTCAGGGTAGTGTTCATCCCAAAGGATGGAAAGCCTTAATATGATCAGGCAAAAAGTTTTCGGCCTATCAGCCTGTCCTCTTTCCTACTTAAATGGATTTTAAATCTCATAAACTCCTAAAAACACGCATACCAGAAAGGCAGATCTGTTGAAACAGCACTCCATGAAGTTGTTGGACGGATTAATAGATCACTAGCTAACAAAGAATTTGCCTTGGGAGCGTTTGTGGAGTTTGAAGGCGCTTTTGACAATGCGTCCTTCAATGCAATGATCTTTGCAGCTGAAAGACATAGAGACCACACTTGTTCGGTGGTTTAGCGTCATCCTTGGGTCAAAAAGAATTACTGCAGACTTAGTGTACGACGACCGTGACCGCCCGGAAGGGATGTCCTCAGGGAGGAGTTCTGTCTCCACTCTTGTGGTGTCTCGGGGTCAACTCATTCCTAGTCCAACTAAACGACAACGGATTTTTCGGCCAGGGTTATGCTGATGACATGGCCATAATACTGGTAGGTACATATACGGATGTAATATGTGATCGCATGCAAACTGCGATTAACATAGTTGTAGCCTGGTATAGTGACCAGGGTCTATCAGTCAATCCTAGGAAAACTGAGATGGTTCTTTTCACTAGACGCAGGAGTCTTAGAAACTTTAGTCTTCCAAAAATTGGGTCTCACACGATCCCACTCTCTTCGGAAGTCAAGTACTTGGGGGTCTGGTTAGATCGAAAGATTACTTGAAAAAAAATATAGAAGAGAAATGCAACATTTACTGGAAATGCAAATGGTCATTTGGTAAATCATGGGGTCCGAAACCTAGACGCGTGTACTGGCTATACGTTTCAGTGATCAGACCCATAGTCTTGTTTGCAGCATTCATTTGGTGGCCTAGAAGAATGAGCGGGATTGGGGGAAACTTCTAAACCGCCTTCAAAGACTTGTTTGTCTTGGTATAGTGTAGGAGCTATGCACATCACTTCTACTGCAGCTCTTGAGATGGCTGTGGGTCTGCTGCCGCTTGATATTTGAATCAGAAGATGTGCAGCGCAAACAGCGGCTCGCCTACAATACAAAGACAATCTATTTGGCCCGCCAAGGCACTGTCAAATATGGAGAGAGGTGATCCGGCACACAACTGCCTACGCCCTCAGAGATTATTGTGACGAAGCACGTCTTCGGGAAATTGTTACATGTAACTATTACTGGAAATCACATATGGGACTATACCAGCCCATCCTACCTCTCCGGCAACGATATGTTAATCTTTAGTGACGGATCAGTATGCCGTTATCTAGCTGGTGCTGGGTTATATACGCAAAATCCTGAGGTTGAATTATCTATTCCGCTTAGTAGGTACAATACTGTTTTTCAGGCAGAAATTGCTGCAATTTTGAAAGAAGCACTCTTTGTAAAAGGGATAAATTGCAAAGATCGTTGTATTTGCATTCTAAGGGCGATTGATTCCAATACTGTTTCATGGAAACTTGTGTTGGAAACGATAAGTGCCTTAAATCGACTAGGCAGGCTGAATAAAGTTAGACTTCGCAGGATACCCAGTCACATGGGTATCAAAGGGAATGTATTGGCCGAAAAATTGGCGCGGGTGCGACATCCACCTATGTGGGACCTGAGCCCGCTCTAAGAGTGACGTCACTATCTCTTTAACAAGAAATTGATTATCACTTTGGAGATCTGCACCAAAAGAGAGGGAATAATCTCATCTCTTGTCGTTTATCCAAAATCTTCTTTATATCAGTAAAGCCTGATTTCCATTATGAAAAAAATTTTGTCAGTATTTTTACTGAAAAAACCAAAGCGAGAAAAAAATCAAAATTTCAAATTTTTTTTTGTTCTTGAAAAAAAAGACAAAAACACTTTGAATCTACAACAATAAATTAAAAAAAAAAATAAACTTAACATAATTATTCATTGTTTCAATTATTTTCACAATGAATTAAGATGAATAACAAAAAACGAAAAGTTCAAACTATGAATTGACCATAAAAAATCATCCATATTTATTTTTCTTATAAAATATTTATCCAGTACTAATTAAAAATACTTCTCTTGATATATTTTTTCAGTACTGCTATAATAATTTTCTCAGTAACCATAAAAATGTATTCAGTACTGAATAAATTTTTTATACTGGAAATGTTTTTTATTTCTCTCGCACTTTAAGAAAAATTATATTGTTAATCCCGCCTTGACTATTTTTTCAGTATTTTCTCATAATGGAAATCAGGCTTAAACCAGCAAAGATCCCAGTCTTTTTTAAATTATGATAGACGCACTTTTAGGATCTTGCTGAGCATTCTCACGGGACACTGCTCCCTGAATAGTCATATGTTTCGAATGAAAATTCGAAACACTTCTTTCTGCGAACAGTGTGAGGAAGGGGTGGAAGAAACTATTGAGCACTTTTTGTGCTCATGTTCTTCATACTCTGTCCATAGACTGCACTTTGCTTTACTTGACTTTTTTTTAAATATATATATTATTTATGTCACTTTTACGTGTAATCATCAGTCAATAAATACTAATTGGTTTTGTTTGTATT
>OZ010736.1:199500516-199523016 GCA_963932295.1 Tipula lateralis
GGAGCCTAGTGGTTTGGGGCATACATGTTTCGTAAATATTTCGAACGAAACATGAAACCAATAGAATACCACCACAGTATCCAGAGCTTGTCGTAAGAGGCGATTAAATCTGGTTGGATCGCTGGGCTGACGACCCGCATCCATAAAAAACAATCACTGTTAAAAATGTCAACAAGAACAAAAAATCAGATCCCGCCAAAACAAGAATGACCACTCGCTTAAGTTTGAGGGATAGCACGTGAAACGTGCAGTCATTAAGAAAACCTGGCGGGTTGGACGGCCTTATCACATGTATAGAGTATCGGCTGGAACTCGTAGCGCTCCAAGAAACTCGATGGCCTAAAAGTGGAGACCATGTGTCCCAAGGCTATACGTTGCTACACAGTGGAGATGACCTCGGAAATCTTGGAGTTGGATTTCTCATTAGGCCACCGGTAAAAAAGGCTGTGTTGGACTTCCAGGCAGTCGATAATCGAATGTGTAAGTTTCGCTTGCACATGAGATTAGCCAACCTGTCAATTGTTTGTGTACATGCGCCCACTGATGTAAGCCAACCACAAGATAAAGACTCATTTTACAATAATTTGGATAATCTGATGGGCCCTATACCTGAGCACGATGTCAGATTGGTGATTGGGGACTTTAATGCTAGAGCTGGCAGAAATCAGACCGACTTATGTATAATCATAGGTCCGTACTCCCGACATGAAACTGCGACTGAAAATGGGGAAAGAATGATGTACTTTGCGATCGCTCATCATCTCAAAGTGGCAAGTACATTCTTTCCTCATCCTGAAACCAAATTGACATCCATCCAAATGAAAACATCCTAAACCAAATTGACCATGTGTTGATTTCAAAAGACCGGGCTCGGGTTGTCCAAGACGTGAGAACTTATCGGAGGTCAACACAATTCGTAGGCAGTGACCATTATCTAGTCACTGCAAAGCTACGATGGAAATTTTCGTACAAGTCAGGGAGGACAGGAGAATATAAAACGCGATTCTCCTGTGAAGGTCTGGTAAATGAAGAAACGCAACGAAAATATCAAGATCTTGTCAGCAATAGCATTTTACGATCTAGTTACCAATCTGAAGATGTGAACAGTGTCTGGGAAGTATTGAAAACTTCGGTTGTCGATGCTGCCCAGCACATTCTCGGTATAGTGAAAAATAAGCCCAAAAATGATTGGTTTGATGAGGAGTGTGATCTTGCTGTTGAGCAACGAAATATAGCCTATAATGAAGCGCAGACTCGGTTTACAATTGTAAGGAAACACAAAGCAGTTCTTGCTAGAAGGACAGCTAAACGAATTTGTAGACTGAAGAAGCGAGAATGGTGGAAGGCTAAGGTCTTAAGAGTACAACAACTCAGCAATGAGCACAATTCGCGTGTTTTCTTTAAAGGAATCGCCGAATTGCACCATACCTTAAGATCTCGGTCAACTGCCATTCAGGACCAGGATAAACCTCTGTGTTAACGTAGATGCGGTACTCGATACATGGCGTAAACATTTTTCTGATTTACTTAATGTTCCACATGTATCACAAGCTGTATTTGAATACCCTCAAATACAGACCGCAGAGATGTTGATTGAGGATCCATCCTTGAGGAATTCACAATGGCCATGCAGAGACTAAAGAAAAATCGTTCACCAGGGGTTGATTGCATTAATTCAGAGGTCTTGATATTCGGAGAGCTAACTTTGTGGAACTGTCTTTTCGACCTTGTTCGATTGGTATGGCGAAATGAAGTTATGCCCGAAGAATGGAAAGTGGCCGCGTTATGCCCAATGTTCAAGTATAGTGATCGCTTGAAGTGCGAGAATTATCGCGGTATAGCTCTCCTGTTCACAGCATACAAGTTACTGTCATACATTGTCTTGGGAAGAATTACTCCTCTGGCGGAGGAAATTATCGGTGACTACCAAGGAGGATTCTGTCCAAATCGGTCAGTCACTGATCAAGTTTTTTCGCTACGAATGATTCTTTCCAAGTACTACGAAGCATCTCGCGATGTACACCAGGTATTCCTAGATTTCAAGCAAGCCTATGACTCGATCAACCAAGAGAGACTATGGTATGCGCTTGAATATTTAGGAATAGACAAAAAAATATGTACATCTCTGTAAAATGACAGTAACGCAGTCACAATGCTTTGTTAAAGTTGAGAACAGGCTATCGAGAATTTTTGTAATCACTACTGGTGTTCGACAAGGAGTTAGGTCTCCCATACTCTTTAATCTCATGTTGGAATACATCCTTCGAAAAAGTGAAACACCTCAGGTAACGCCTCATCTTATTCCAACAATCCAATCAACTTCTTGCTTATGCAGATGATATCTGTGTGATTAGATTAAATGGCAACGGAGTGAAAGAGATACTTGATCCACTGAAACAGTTTTCAGCTTCCGTTGGTCTCAAAATCAATGAGTCCAAAACAAAATATATGATCTCTAGTTTTAGAGACCAAGACGCAAGTGATTTCAGTAGTGGTAACCACACGTTTGAAGGAGTAATGAGATTCAAGTGTCTTGGATCTCTCATTACTCACGATAATAGTGTGGGAGAGGATATCAAAGTTCGGCTTGCCGCTGGCAATCGAGTTTTATATCCTCTACGTCCACTGCTGAAATGAAAATATCTTGCAAATGCGGATAAGCTGAAGCTGTACAGAGTGTTGATTAGACCCGTTGTCATGTATGGATGTGAGAGTTGGACCTTGACGAATGAGTAAGAAAGATGGCTTCTAACATTCGAGAGAAGAATCATGCGTGTGATATATGGCCCAAAACACGACGATGATGGCACATATCGAGTTCGTTTCAACCACGAGATCAGGAATTTAATGCAAATTCCTGATATTGTGCATGAAATCAAAGGACAGCGAATACGCTGGCTCGATCACGTGCTGCGTGCTGATCCGAACCGAATGATACAGCGATCTTTGAAGGGAGAACCGCCTTTCAGTAGGCGAAGAGGTCGCTGTCGGCGACGATGGCTCGACGGCGTAGAGAGACATCTCGCCTCTTCTGGTTGCTTGCAACAATATGAAGAGCTTGCTCGTGATCGAAATCGATGGAGTCAGATTGTTGACACGGTACGGGCCAATAACGGCCTGTAAAAGCCGACAAAAAATAAAAGTAAATTTAAACATACGTTACGTATACTATGTGGAGTTCCTCATTGAACGCGGCAAATACCGAGATTGACTAACTTATATTTTACAATTTTGCTGAATTTTAACTACAAGCAGAATAAAAATTGAATTTTAATCCTTGTTAACCCTGTTTCAGTAAGTTTCAAATAGAAGTTATGTGTCGTTCTAATTGCATGGAATATATTAATTAGCAAAGTTATAATCGATATAAACTTACAATGAAAAGTGGTTTACACTTTGTTTAATCATATTGCAAAACGAAAGAAACTTGAATTAGCTTCTTCAATATTTATTCGTGGTTTAGTATACCCAAAGTTTTGCGCGCGGTGGAGGCGGTGTTCTCCCTTTCCGACCGAACATACACATTTGTGTATTCAATGGTTTGTAAACATTCAGATTCATATTAATATTAATTTGTTACTTTTTAATTTTTCGATCCGAGAAAATAAATTTACATATAATATATACCATTAAACATTAAATATCTTAACGACCTGCTATTACTATCCAATGTATGGTTTTATATATTATATGCTAAATGTATTTTAATGTGTTAAAGCTTTATCCAGATGACAGGTTCAGGGAATAGTACAAAATATCTACGTCAGATATTTACTGTAGTCAACTTCATATGTCGCCGAAAATTTCTATTCTCTCACTATCCAATTTAATTTAAATACTATATTTCGTAGAAACTCCATATCGTCATATTGATGCCCATTGAAGTACACTGAAGCACTTTGAATCAAAATAAGATAGGCTTATTCAATATTCAAATTACTATTGTAAAGTGTTTCTAGATATAGAAATTTTTCTATTGAAAAGGGAGTTGGTATAGTCCACAAGTTACTGTTAAATTTGCATTTGAAAATATTTAGTAATTAACTTTACCTTAAATCCTTATACCTTCTGCAAAATCTCAATTGTTTTATTGTAGGTATTAAGTTTTGCATTCCGTAGGTATGCATGTTATCATTACAAACTAAGTTTGATGGGATTCATAAACTTATCTAAAAATTTAAAAACAAAATGATAACGATTTTTTAATGTTAATATTCTCACAGGTTTTAATATTACAAACACCTGGCAAATCATTACTAAACTACTGTTAGTAAAATACAATCACATTTCTAATCGACTAATCTGCAATCGCCAATCCGCAGTCTCCAGTCCGCAACACCTTTCTGCACTTCTTTAAAATTAAATTAAAACATTAATACTGTGAAATAAATTTATAAATTTTTGGCTCAGAAATCTGTTGCAATTTTTAATAATTTAATTAAGTATTTATTTAAGCCAAATAAAATTATATTCTACGTAAGAATATAATTTATAATAATACCAGTATAATACATTGTGTATCTACTACACTAGAAATCGCAATCTTTAATCTACAATATTTGGTCATCTGCTTTCCAATTCCCAACCAGCTATAGACAATATAAGTTTTATTGCAAATGTAGATAATCTGAAATTGTAGAGAATATTGCTCAGACTAGTGGTCATGTATGGATGTGAGAGTAGAACCTTGACCGATTAGGACGAAGGATGGCTTCTAACATTTAAGAGAAGAATGCGAGTTATATATGGACCAACAGGCGACGTTAATAACACATACCTAGTTCTTTTCAATAACGAGATCAGAAATTATATGCACACACCGAGTGCTCTGGCTCGATCATTTATTGTTAGCATGTAAGTGTTTACAATATGATTGTAGACACGGTACTGACTAACAAAAGCCGTTAAAAAATCAAGTTTTATTGATTTAAACCTGTAAATCATTTAATATTTTCCTCTCGAAATTTAACATTAAAAGTTGTTATTTCCTCCATCATTCAATTGCCTCCTTTACTTATAAATATATTATATATAGCTTTAGTAGTTTTGAAGCAAGAAGTAAATTCTGCAACTACTGTTATTTAAACTTAAATATAAAAAACAGATTAGTAAACCAATATAAATCCTTAGGGATTAAATTTTATTTAAAACCTTTAAGTGCACTAGTAAAGTTTTTAAATATAAATTTAGCTTTTAATTAAAGCTTTTAAATTAAATTATCAAATTATTTAATTGCTGGACAATCATATGTATCGAATCTACTGAACCACCACATTAATTTTTATTCTTCTATAGCCTGTTTATTATAAATAATTTGGAACCTGAGAAATTTAATTTATATTAATTTAACTTCAAATTCACTAATGTAACTTCAAAACTTGTTATTTAATCCAAGCCGCCTATGGTGTAGATATACAGTGGCGAGCAAAAATGGATACATAGATTTAAATATTTTAGATTTTTATTTCTATAGTTCTTGTTTTATTATTTAAAAAATAAAAATATGTTTACGTTATAACTTTGTAATATTATTCATTAGATTTTATTAAAAAATAACAATAATTCAATTTATTAAAAAGATATTTCGCACAAATAAAATTTGATAATGTATCCATATTTGCACGTTTTTACCAGTTGCATCAAAACTATTTTTAATATTTTGTCCAAAGCCCCTTATTTTCAATAACTGATTTTATTCGTCTGGGCATACTTTCGACAAGTCCCTGGATTGATTCAGGAGGAATTTTTATCCATTCTGTTTCAACTCGCCGCCATAATTCGTCTACGTTTTTAGGTGGCTCGCAATACTCGTTTAATCAACGTTTAATCAATGCCCATAGATGCTCTATAGGATTCAAATCCGGACTTTGAGCAGGCCATTTCATAGTTTGAAATTTCTGGTCTTTTTCACTATATTAGCTGTATGCTTCGGGTCTCCATCTTGCTGAAAAACGATTTCCTCTTCCGGATAAGCGCATTCATCTAGAAACTTCACTAAGTTTTCTTTCAGAATTTCTAGATAATCTTCTTTTCTCATAATACCATTGATCCTCACTAATGGGCCAACATTCCACCACGTGAAGCATCCCCAGACCATTAAGGATCCGCCACTGTGCTTTACCGTTTCTTTTACATGGTGTTTTTTTATTTTTTCGTGTGGTCGTTTCCAGTAATAGGATTTTCCATCTGATTGAAACCGATTAATTTTCGTTTCGTCGGACCAAATTGCCTGTTTCCAATCATCAATAGACCAATTTCTATGAAATTTTGCAAATTCGAGCCGCACTTTGATATTTTTGCAAGATAACGCTGATTTTTTCTTCTTAACGTATGCCCGCAAACCTATTCTTTGCAACGCCCGCCGTGCTGTCCACTCACTAACGTTCTTACCCAACTCCTTTACAGCTTTGTGAGGTGTATTTATTAGCTGGTTACTTTGGTTCACCTTTTTTTCTTTTAAAAGTCGCGCAATCGCCCGAGAATCCCTACTATTTAGAAGCTGTGGACGTCCTTTACAACCATTTGATTTCCCCAAATTATTTCTATTTCTTACATTACGTACAGTCCGATGACACACATGTAATTGAGTTGCAATTTTCCTTAGTGAAAATCCTTTTTCGCAAAGAGAAATGATATTTTGTTCTAAATCGGTTGATATTTTTTTCATTTTTAAAAAATGGTTATGTTTAAAACACAAATAATTAAAATTTTGAATTACACTTGTAAAAACAGAATCTCCCTCTTTGAAAATTGAATAAATATAAAAATAAAAACAAAAATTAAATTTATTATGGGTGAAATTCATTTATTTTATAGGGTACATAGAACGTGCATATATGGATACATATCACCTACACAATGAATTTTCAATTTTGTAGGCATTACTGCTTGGATTATGGATTTTTTTAAATAAATTATATGAATGACATTGCAAACTTTTAATTTTTATAGTAGTTTTTTTTTTGAATTATAAAATTAGAAGAATCGAAATTAAAAATACAAAAATTTGAAATTATGTATCCATTTTTGCTCGCCACTGTACATATAATTATGTATAATACTACATATGTTAAATCGAGTCCTTAATACACTACACTAGCCAACAATATTCTATGAAATTTAAAACCCATACCAATCAATAGGTAACTTCTACTGAAGATGTATAACGGAATGGATGTTAATGATTTATTCTAAGTTATCTCCTCGCCTTATAATGATGATGGAATCTGTACCGACTAACTTTGAACTTAATTCGTCGCTATTTTGTTCGTGTTCAACATGACTAGTATCTTCAAGATTATCAGAGACCAATGTTTCCCGTTCACATAATCATATATGCATCATAATCATATTACATTAACGGTTTTTATATTTGTTTCAACAAAACAAATTACATATATATAAAATTTAAATTAGTTGTGTCTTCACATATGAGTTCGGGTTAATCTCTTTTTATAAACATTTTATATAAATGAAAATAAACGTTACCAATCTTTCTCGTAAAAATAGACAAACGTTTATAGAAAGGCAAGGGCCTTACATTGGAATTCGACAGCTACTATATCGCTTTCGTTTTGTTATGATAGTACAATTGAAATCGACTATGTGAACGAAGTCAATATTTATCGACTATAGTTTACTGGCGAAAATATATAGAACTTTATTTTTATTGTTCTTTATTTTCGACTGTCGTCGAATCATAATAAACAAATTTAATTAAATTGATAGTTTTGATTCACAAATAATACTAAAATGTTATATTTTAGGTAGGTAACTTGATATATATAGTGTACTAAAATTGTTGTCGCTTATCGATTTTCATAGTACGAGTTTTTTTGCTGTTCGTTCAAAAGAGACGATTTTAAACGAAGGCGATTTTGAAGCTAATTGAGCCAATTTACACGAGTCGCGCTTATGCTGTTGCATTTCCTCGTATCTTATCTCTTTGCACTGTTTTTGCCTATAAACTAAATTTTGGAGTGGGGATATTTTTGTTGCGCTTTTTCCTCAAACATTTTTACTGCGGAACGAGTTGTACACGCCAATACACTGAAAAGCAATAAAAAAATTGTTGGGCCATTTTTATTTTGTTTTTTTTACTAATCATTTGAAATTTGACCGTTGACGGAGTAACCTTCAAAAAATTATCATATCAATTGTCGCTATTATTTTATGGTTTTCCGTGCTTTTAAACGTTTTTTAAGTTTTAGTACATATCTTTACATTAATGCGATAATGATAAATCGCTTCTCATTGTCAATCAATTATCCAATCAGGGTAAAATAAATTCTCAATAATAATTTTATTGTGTCAAAAATCTTTTATTTTCCTGTTGACTACGTTCCTTCTCAAAACATCACAATGAAATGAAAATAATTTCACTCACACATAGATAAATTGCCATTGGCAACGTTCAACATTTTATGTGAGAACGCGAAAAGTGTATAATGATACTGTTGCAGTAAATATAGGTCTGAACAGGCACGATAAAAATAGGCACGAATTCAATAGTAATGCCCCAGGTTACTTTGATCAGTTTTATTTTGATCTGGTATCTCCTATAGTTGTTTACAACAGTAATAACAACTGATTCTATGTAGATCGAACATTATTTTTTAAAAATTTAACAATTTTTTTAAATATGTTACCTAAAACTGTTAAATCTATTAATTTAAAAATTGTTTTTTCCGCTATAAACCGCTTTTACTTACTTGCAGCTTTTTTTACCAAATTTTTCTTACCGATATTTGGTTACGTTAATCTACAAGCCGTAGTTTTAATTGGCTAACAACAAAGAAAATTTAATTTGATCATTGGCAATAAAAAAATCACAGTCCAGAAATAAAACGTGGCTTGTGACATCTTCATGTTTAAAAATATTTTACAATTTAACTATTTTAATATTGTATACCCTCATTAAGTAAAGAAACTTTTTTCAACAATAAGCTTATAGCGCTATAGCAAAAATGAGGGTAATTTTTAAATTCTTAAAAGTTTCAATTTAAAAATAAAAACATTGATGCAAATTTATCAAGTTTTTAAAATTATTTTGTTCTAGATTTTATATATCAAATATGAACAATTCAATATTGTTAATATCGATTAATGAGTAATATGGCAACATAGAATAAATTTAACTGAAACATATTATTCCTGTTCATCTATAGCTTAAATACTAAAATTCAAATTAGCACTGTATTCATAAACATATACATTTACCTACATTGATTTTGTGTATGTAAATTAATGTTTTCCTATATGGTTGTTGTTTTGTGAACATTATAAAATAGTCTGTTGAACTTCACTTTCTCTTTAATTATACGACGATGAACATAACATAGTAAAATAGAAAAGCAAACTATAAATAAAGTGAAATTAAATGTGAAAACCTATCGATTCTTTAGTTTTCTCTTGATAGTTTGTATTTTGTATAATTATTTTGTATATAAAAGTAAAAACCAAAATATTTACAGTATATTCGTACACATATTTTTTAAAGAAGTCTACCAAGTTTGATTGGTGTACTACAATTCAAGGAAAATTTATGTTCTTCGTCTAAACATAATTCTTTGGTTTAACATGATTACACACAAAGAACAATAGAATATAAAAATTATCAAATAGCGTGGTGATTAAAGTTGAGGCGCTTGAAGCTAGATGTATCAGGTTCGAATTTCGATAGAGGAATGATGCAAAAGAGTTTTTTCATCATTCGATTACGATCGGTTATGTAGAAGAATACATTTATGACTTTGTTGAAATGATGAATTATAAATCGACCTATCTTTCACATCAGGCTGTCATGGAGTAATGCAATATATGTGTAATATTTAAAGATCGTCTACGATAATCCTATAGCCGTACATCCTCGATTTTCCTAGTAAAGGCGTAATGTATTATGCTATGTTATGTACAAATTCAAGTAGTATGTGTTTAACAATTTTATGCAATCGAATACCATTTTTTTTTAAATTTATTTTATTTATTAAATGCTTTTATTTAATTTGTATTAAGTTTAGTAAATTAAAGTAAAGGACATTATGGAAATAATTTTTGAAAATCATTCCTTGGATTAGAAATAAAAACTTCCAAATTTTTTATTAAATAAATCAACTCCATTAATACATACCATTTTGAGTTCAAGCCCATTTTCAAATGGATGAATATCATAGAGCGAACAAGTTTTAAAAATCGTATAATTATGTTGAAACTATATATATTGTAGGTACGTGAATATCTTAACGGATTTGTTTTATTGTATTCTCTAGATATTGTTCCTTCCGATTATCACCTAATTCGATCGAGGCCGCGTAACCATATCCAAACAGCGTTTTCATTTTTGATAAAATTTAATTTTTAAATTAAATTTCTCTTGGAAATACAACAGAAAATTTTATTTTTAAGGTTATTGCAATCATAAAACTATTCCTGTTTTATAGAAATATGTTAAATAGATTTTTATTTTATTTTTGAACTATCCTGTATTTGTATATGTATATATTTCAAAAATGCAAACATCTTTTTCGATTTGCTCTGGCACTTTGTCGAATATTCACACACAATGACCATCATCATGATACTCAATGAAGGTCAACACTATTTCTAAACCTATCTATATTTGTATACAACGAGTATATACCATACATACATTTTATGAGTAATCAATATAAAACTATTATTATATTGCTAATATATTTATTATTACTATTACAAAACTAACATAAATTTGAATTGATTTAACAACAAAACGAAAACTTGTTTTGCTGTTTTTATAATGACAACGCGGCAATAACCGCGATTATATACATAAAAAAATTAAAATACACTCTCACTCTTAAGATATAATAACTCATAAATAACGGGTGATAAGTAAAGAAAACGTAGTGCGATACGAATTTGTTATTTCAATAGAGCCGAAAAATCTCATCAGTTTATGTGTGTAGCGAAACTGTTATACAGCGTAGAAATTGTTTTGAAATTTTATCCGATTATGATATATAATTTTTTACTTTGCTGTGAAACTTGCAAATTCTGAAAATTATAAATGGGTCAAGTTTTTAATTTTTATTAATTATTGTAATAATTTATAATAATTTTGAAAAATACTAATTTGGATCCCAACGAGTTATTTATATTACATTTAAAAGTTTTAGAAATTTTAGAAACTATGTGTGTGTGATATGATAGACATTCTCCAATGATGTTTTGGTGCTTGTACTCGTTTTAATAATAAAATTTAAACATACCTTCAACAGATGTTCGTTAATTCTTGTTTGTTTGTTTGTTTTTATCTCTACACTCTGTTTCAGGGCTCGAGGCACTTCCAAATCTTTCGCGGTTCGAGGACGTACAACTCCGATTTATCGGACGTAGGTCCGATTTACGTAGAACCATCAGCACATTGCATAGTTCCTAACAGCCTATAGTACTGACATGGAAGATGGGTTGGCCCATGAATCCTGCACTCCAACAGGGGGTCATAGATGCATTCATTTACACCACCGATCGTATTCGTATGGTAAAAAAATAACTTTTGCATCCTGCGCTTATCGGGATTCGAACCCGGTACCTCCTGCTCCAACTGCCGCAGCGTTAAACGCCACCTCGTTAATTCTCCTAGGGCTTTAAATTCCCTTTTCTTTGTTATAAATATTCTCAATGGCAATTGAAACACACACACACACATATATATATATATATATATATATATATATATATATATATATATATATATATATATATATATATATATATGTATAATATATATATATATATATATATATATATAAATATATTTATATATATATATATATATATATATATATATATATATATATATACATATATATATATATATATATATATATATATATATATATATATATATATATATATATATATATATATATATATATACAAGAAGTGGTCAAATAAATGCTATTTATAACGTTGCATTTTAAACATTTATAGGTCATACTAACTTTGTCCCTGGTTTTGAAAAAGCGACTTGGTTTGGTAACCTTGTCTAAATATTACTACCTTATCACTAGTAGTTAAAAATTTACTCCATTATGATTTTTCTCCAGTATAACTTAAGTTACACTAGACAAATAGTAAGATTCATACTCTGTCATGGAAATACAGAAAATATTTTATTTATAAACAAATGTTTTAATATTATCAATGAAAATTATAATCAATTTTCAATGTAAAAATTATGCCGCAGTTCTTATTTCGATTATTTTAATTTACAATAGTACAACAATTTCTTCATTTTTACAAATTTTTCGATTTCCATAAATTATCTCTATAAATTCATACTGGAATAAATTTAAATTCCTTTCCCACCTATAAAATATATGTAATTACTTTCATCCTACCCTAATAAACAATTTTTCATGAACAAAATTAAAGTTAAACTTGAAAATAAAATAAAATCGATTTTTTTACAAAGATTTTTTTCATTTTGTTATGAATGTTACAATATTGGCGGAAGGATGGAAAGGAGACAAATCTATTATAGATGGAAATTTAAGCTTTTCTTTCTTAATATATAATTTTGCTTTGTTTTGTTTGGATATGTTTTTGTTTTTATACGAGGATGGAATGAACGATTGTTAAAGTGATTGAACATATATGTAATCGAAAATGTGTGAATTTCGAAATTGTTTTAATCATTAATTGGATAGTAAACGGCATATTTAATTGGTATTAGTTATTAAAATAACATACGTAAACAAATATTTTATTTAACTTACAGATTAAAATTTGATTTGATATTTTACGAAGTATTATTGTTTTAAATTTTAACTAATTTATGATAATTTATATAGGTAAATATTATCAAAGGTCGATAATATTTATTATCAACGCCATACTAGATTTCATTTTCAAAAGTAGTAGTCCTATTCTAATTACAAAAAAATGTTCCAGTTAAGTCTGGTTTACATTCAACGACTTTTGCAGAAGCAGGCAATTAAAATGGGATAGACTAATTCAAAGCCTTCTGCGTAACTGTAGGACAACAATAAAATTTAAAAATATTTTTTCTCTTCGTGTTGTCTTTTATTTGTACACAGGCAATTAAATTGCGCCTACTCGTTTTATTTGTCTGCTTCTGCGAAAATCGTTGAATATAAACCAGGCATAAAACTCACCAAATAATGAAGGATGTAATTAGGATAGTTAATAAATTATTAACATGATGAAAATGTTATTGACTGTTAAGTGGTGACAGTTGAAAACGTTGACACAACACATCTCGATGAAGATGACATTTTTTTAATTTAATGACGGGTTTGCTTGGTAATATTTGACTCTTTAAATTTAGACGGGATTGATAATATTTGGCCACTATTACTTATTTAAAATTGATTAGTAAAAATTTTGAAAAGTTTGATAATGGTTAATGGTGAAAAATCCTTATGTGTATTTTTTGTAGTAATGAAATGAGTATACATTACAAAGTAAGTTAGTTATTAAATACCAAATTGATATAGAAGCCAAAATATTAAAAATTATAGTTTGAAAATAATAATCCAATAAATGTTAAAGTTTGTACTAAATTAAGAACTTTAAGATACGATTACTGTGAACCTATACCTTGTTAAATCTGAATATACTCGTAAATGTAAGTTGGATTTTATATATATAGTTCACTTCACATTTGCTACGATTATAGACAAATTTTAAAAGAAGTTACTTATTTAACTTCAGAAACGTCAAAAGTAATATTTTATTTTTATCTTATTTATTTTCAGGAATATATTAATTGGAATCAATTTCTAAATTTAAACAACGATGGATTCAGTAGCACAGCAACATGATCATAACATACAACAACAGCAACAACAACACTACCAGCAACACGAGCTAATGCCATCAGTATCTACATCTTCATTACCTTCGCTGACACTTCCTCCAGCGAGAAGTAGTAGTAGTAATAGTATTATGCATAGTGAAACCAGCGATCACCATTCGTCATTTCATCAACATCGTGATCATCAAAAAAATGAAAGCATTTCGATGAGTTCAAGTGATTTTAAGGGCGGTGGCGATCAATCAATGGATGGCGGAATTGTTTTAAATAATTTCAATAACCGAAGAGATCAACGCATGAATTGTGATAATAGTGGAATAAATAATACCGAAGGCAATAACAAATTGGATCACAATACACAAAGAACTGATGATCATCATGATAATAAGAATACTAGTAGTAACAATAATAAAAGTGATATTTTACTATATTCAAATGACTATAATAATAGTAGTAGTAGCAGTAGTAATAATAGGAATAGTAACAATATAAATAGTAATAATGGTAGTATTAACTGTGATCATATTGAGACTACAAAACTATCAATAGATTTAGATAAGACAATTACAAAATCGATAATTTTACGACAACATAGTAATAATGATAATAGTGTTAGTAATCACAATAATGAGATGAAATCAAAAATACAACATTCCAATACAATGAGTAATGAGAATCAAATGAGCTTTCAGCAACAGCAAGTCGCATATCATCACTATCATCATCAGCAACAGCAAAACTACCAACAACAACAGCTACACCATCAACAACAAAGACCGATCAATGCCCTATACGTAAATAATCCAGATTTTTCCAAATCTTTACAAGCTTCATCTGCGTTATCATCGCCTTCTCTCGTTAAAATGAAGCCACCAGATTTTACAAAAGTGATCGCCAACAACAAATCAAATGAATTGCAAATTTCAAATCCAGATTTTTCTAAAATTGGCTCAACATCATTGAATCATGGTGCATATAAACCTGATCGACCGATTGTGAATCAAACTAATTTCGCCGAAATTAGTAAGAAGTATAACTATATAAGCGATCTACAATTGAAGCAGCCTGTTGATTCTGGACATTCTCCAAGTATACCGAATCAGACTCCATACTCAAATTTATATGTGAAAGCGCCTGATTTTACAGCACCTAAATCTCAAAATAAATTTTATCCTGATCAACAACAATCACACCAGTCACAGAGTGTGGTTCAAACCCAACCAGCACAGTCTCAAACAATGACATCTTCCTCGTCACAATATGAATGTGAACCGACCGCACATGTAATCCACAAGTACCCGTACATAAATAATGTGCCACAAAGGGTTAGTTCGCAGCTTCAAGGAAACGGGCGTGATTATCCATCACCCATTTCACCACAACAGTACGAGCGAGACCAAATGAATCGAATAGATCATGAACGTAAACAAGAAGAAGAATATTATAGAAAACACTACGCTCATTATTATAGTAAATCAACGCAACAAATACCGATTAAACAACTTCAGCAACAACCAACACCTTCTGCTCCACCAGAAAGGTATTACCATCAGGATTATAAAGTGGCACATGCTACTCAACAGGCATATAGCCAACAAAAATATTACGGCAATTCACAATATCCACAACCTCAGACCAATGTAGGTCAACCAAATACTGCCAACCAGTATTCAAAATCCGGACAACCGCCAAGTCCATACCATCCCAATTCTTCTCAAGTACAAAATAAATTACAATCAAGTGGAATGATGAATCCGCCGCAAAATTGGCCAAATTCATCTGGCTCAAAAATAGATACATCTCGTAGTCCTATTATTCATCAACCATCACCCACACACCATCAAAATATTTCAAGCCCTTTAAATTCGTACAAATCATCGCCTAGCCCACATTCGAATGCCCCAAGTCCGAAAACGTCGAATTCACCATTTGCTGGATATTCTGCTTCTCCAAATAATAGTAACGTTACAGTTAATTCAGTTCCTATAAAGTATGAAAATTATCCATCCACTCAGCTAAAGCAACATCATGCCACAGTCGACTATGTTGATTTGACTGCGGTTCGTAAAAAATCGGAAATAAATTTAAAATTTCATCCAAAATTTGCGTCGACTGGAACTTTAAATGCAAATCATTCGAATCATAATATGGAGGAAACGAATTTAACTCGAGCATTAGATAGTAATCAATATGATCAAAACTCAGGATATCCTGAAACACGACACTCAAGCGTCGACATCAATTACTATAATAAAGCTTTGCATCCGGACGTTAGTATACGGGTGTCTGATGAAAAATTAAACTCAAACTACCATCATCCATTGTCTCACACCGCCAGTTCATCACGGAGTACCAGCGTTGATGTTATGAATAAAAATTATTATCAATTAGGTCATACGCCGCCTCAACGACTTACCACACAAATACATCCATCAATCCATTCATCGCATTCTATTAAATGTCCACCAAAAACTTCTGGGCATGTTATTTCACCACCCCAGCTGTTTGTGCATGAAAACTATTCAAGACCATCGGCGGTTGTAATTCAAGCAGCACAACCAATTGATCCCTATATGAAAGGTCGCAGTTATTTACCCCAATCACAGCCACCATCAGTAAAAATTGATCGACCTCGCCCATCTGAGACAGTCACGTCTCGTAGTGGAACGAAATATAGTGAAATATATTCTGCAAATCCACCGATAGTCCAACAACACCAATCTCAATCACCAGCACAACAACCTCAACCACAAGTGCCACCTTCAGTTCAATCAACACAGTCAAAAATAATACATTTACCGAGTAGTTCCGTTGTGTCTTCAACAACTAAAAAAGATATTTCGTCTCCACTTGATCTATCGGTCAAAACCATTAAGACAAAGGCTGATTCGACTGGGGATGACCTAAAAATTAAGCCTTCAAATTCTGCGCTTAAAGTCGATTTTCATCCGAACTTTTCAAAACATGGCATTGGAATATATCATAATGATCCAAACCGAAACTCAACATCATCTTCTTCGTCGACTTGTCGTCAAGGATCGGGACCACTAACCTCTTCGAACATATCGACATTTTACGAGAAGAATTCTGATTTATACTTAACAAATACACCACAAAATTTGAATAAATCGATCGATAATCCGTATAACAATGTAGCTTCGGCATCTTCACCGGCTGTTAAACCCGTAGTTGAAGAATCGAATTATGTTTCGAAGAAATCAATGGCGAAATCATATTCCAGTCAAGCGAACAATAATATTTCTCAGCCACAATATACGATACCTATTTCCGAAAAAAAAAATTCAGTTACGCAACCTCCAGTAATAGTAAACAATCGGGATAAAAGTTCGTTGCAGTATCAACAGGATCGAAAACTAGTTGAAAATATTCTTAAGCGAAATATCTCAATTAATCCATTTTCGTATTCTGGATCATTTAATCACACGTCAAAAACAGTAAAATCGAAATCACCACCAAATGAGAAGAGTGGAATATATTCAACTACCACGTCGTCTCAGTCACATCGTAAGCGGGCAGCTGAGCCATTACCGCATGAAGCTTCATTGCCACCAATGAAACACTCGAGAAGTGATCATCCTCAGAAGACAGTGACCGAAGTTTATGAGAATCTGCTAGAAACGATGAATAAAAATAAGGAAAATCCATATGAAAGAAATAATTTCTCAGGCCCTAATAATTATCAACCAACTCAGCCGCATTCCCAACATTTAGCACCACAAACTCATGGTTCGTCGAATAGATATCAGTATACTTATCCATCAAAAGAAGGAACATCATCTGGCCAAAAACAATCTCACCAAATTTATTATCAAACCTCGACTGAATATCAAAACGTTCAAACGAAAAATTATCCTTCAACATTGCAAGAAGTACCAATTAGATCCAAAGAATTGGTATATCAATACCCAGCTTATCAACAACAGACAGATCGTTACTACTCAAATCAGCATCCATCAAATCATAAAATAGTTGAGCCTATTGCACCGACCCCACCTCGTCAAACTGATTATTATAACCATTCATCCCAGCAGCAGCCCTCTAATTCAGTACAATCACATGATCTCCAGACAAACACGACACTGTCGCATACCCAATCTACCACATCATTTCAAGTGATTCATCCGACAAATCATAATCGAGATACAATACTGGAAAATGCTGTATCTCAGCCTTCAGTTACATCATACCCCCATCCCATTGGATATCGACAACATACGGATCAAGCTGTTCGAACAGTCGAAACTAATTTAAAAATAATCGAAAATAATTCTCAAATTAATGGATTAAATAATTCAGGGCTTCTTCCGTCACCTAGAGGAGCAGATCAAACCGTAATCTCTAAGCTTCGAACGAGTCTTGAAATGAAAGAAATTGAGAAACAGAAACTATTACGTAAAAATAGTTTAGAAATGGTTTCACCAATTATTAATAACCAAGCGATCACGAAAAATTCTTCTGTACAACAAACTCTTGTTATACCGGATCGTGCTGAATTCGAAAATTTGGAAACTGAGTCGACAAATGATAGTCGCCGCTCGAATGACATGAACTCAATTCTTGCGGCGAGAATACGTACCAAAGGAGAGCTCAAAGGTTTTATACCAATACCTGCTATTCAACCACCTATTACAACACAGTTAAACAATACATCTAATCGAAATGGTGATTTAAATTTAGATAACGAGAATTCTAGATTTTCGAATAAAACACTGGAACCCACTTCAGATATGGAAGGCGTGGCAAAATTCGATCTAATTGATTGGGATAAGGCGTGTAATGAATTCGTAGTCGAATTACAAACTGGTGAGTCACGAGTAAAAAAGTTGATACGGAAACGTAAACCAAAACCTAAGTCAGATTCACCAAAAATAAAGAATGTTCAAAACGACAATGAACAGGTTGACAACGCATCAAATATAGTGATAGATCAAGTTAATTGTGATAAATTAGAGAAAGAAGTACTTGCTTCGGTCGCGTCTAGAATTAGTGATAAGTCATCGAGTTCGAGCGACGAGAACAAACCATTGTATTTCCTAAAACAATCTCAGGAAAGTAGCAACACTATTAAGAAAGAAACAACTATAAACGATGATGACTCACAATCGAGTATTAATAAATCGAAGCGAAACAGTGTAAACGATCGCAGCTCAAAAGAAAAACAACGATTGGAGCGGGAGAGAAGATTAGCGGCAAGGCTAGGTTCAAGTAGCTCGGATAGTGAAACTGACACTCAAAAAAATAGAATACGAAAACGAATACGCAAACCGAAATCGAGAACAAGCATTGCAATGAAGTCGCGCACGTCTGTTGAAAGTAGTGAAGATGATAAGCCAATTAAATCACAAAGTGTACCTGCAACGTCTCATTCAACTGAGAAGATGACACATGAATCAAAACTGGAATCGTCGGATTCTGATCCGATTTCAGCGCCACGAAAAAAATCTCTTCGGGTTGTTTCAGAAATCGAAGATGCAGAAATAGTTGAATTTGCTAAAAAAAAAGAGGAAACTGAAAAGAAACCTGTTTCAAGAATCCTTACAACTGAGACTACTCCAATCCCACAGAGTAAAGAGCCGCACAGTAAACGTATAATGAGCACCCGAACAAGTCGAAGTAGTACTCGAAATAGTATTTCGAATCAAGACGAGGAAACTTCTAAAGTAGAAGTCGAGGATCCTGAAAAAATTATCACAACTTCAAAATCTAAGACCATATCAAAAAAGATAAACAGTAGTTTAACAAAGGTAAGCTTAAAACAATCATCGTCTGCTATAATATCTCGAGTAGCCGAGACACCTGCCCCTCTTGAAGAAACGATGACTCGCTCTAAGAGAAAACGAGAAATTGAACAACAACTGTCTAATAGCAAGATATTGCGGAATGACAAAGTTGTGAAAAATATTCAATTTGAGACTCGAACGAAGACAAACAAAGTTATTGCATCGGATTTAAAAATCTCCAAAACTGTCATTGCATTACCAAGTACGAATACCATACATAAAATTAAAAAACTTGATGAATTAAAACGAAAAACAATCGAGAGTGACGGTGAGGTTGAGACTACTACTAAACAGAATACTAAAACTAAGAGGCCAAGAAGAGGGTCGAAGGTACTTAAATCTTGTTCATCATCCTCGTCGGAAAGGGCTTCAACACCATCTAGCTCCGAAGCTTATGAAAGCGAGCGTGAACATGGTGTAGCTGAACGATTGCGGCCACGGAAAGTCAAAGGTACTTCAGTTGCTGAGGAAAAAGCAAAATTGGTTAATCAAACAAAATCTTCTCTAGTAACTGATACCAAAGGAAAAATAATTGCCAAGGATGATAAAGCTTTAACTGGTTGTAAAACCAATAAAGTAACTCCTATTAAAAAAAATCAATCAATAAAACTTGAATCTTTCGCAAAAACAGAAACTTCCGCAATGCCTTTAGGTGATGTTACGAAAAATGGAATAATTGAAGACTCGGTAAGTATAAAATGATTATTTTCCAAAGTTTAAGAATATATATTTTATTTTTATCTTCTATTTTCAGAATCGTAAATTTCATCCTGGATGGGAAGAAGAATTCTATCAATATAAACGGGCACTAAAAGTCCCACCAAGTTTAATTTCTGTTCGGCATAGAATTTCAACTTCTCTCCCTGATTTAGACCATTCAAGTGATGCGTCGGAATGTTTTTCTGCTTGCTCGGGTGATAAAACTACACAAACCAATAAAAAACTTCTAGTCGAAGCACATACAACTAGTACACGGCTCACCACTCGGAAGACTGCATCACTAAACTCAACTCCAATACCTACACCTCCACCAATTATTAAAATTGAGGCTGTTGATGTACCTCAAAAATCGAAATCAATTATCGAGTTACTACATCAACGGGTTAGTCGGCCACCACTAAAGACTAAAAAACTAACGAAAACTAATAATGAACCGAAGCTGTTACCTCGAACTACTGAAAATGAGCTGCTGGCCACTCCGGGAGTTTCTAATGAAAACATATTCGGAGGTCAAAAACTATTTGAGAATCCAATACTTAAATCTCGTACACGGACTGAACATCGTGTACTAAAAACAAAAGAGATAATTCGTGAGGTATTCGGTGGTGAGGATCGACCCGCCTCAGCCCCGCCTCTAGGACAAGATCCAACTTCAGAAAATGAAACAGGAGAGTGTATGACATTCGACCAAAAGTATTCCCAATATCTACAAAAAATGAACGTAGATTTTATCGACAGAATTAATGCAAAGAATAAAACCAACCGAACGGGACAACCTCAAGTCGAAGTTGTTATAAAACAAGAGTTTAATGAATCAACGATATTGGCTGAAACTGTAATCAAAGAAGAACCTCAAGAAACGCAAGAATTACTAACTTGTGATACACCGAGTGTCGCATCAGAACGAAACGCCGTAACTCCAGTTTTATTCCGTACTCTAGTTAAAGCAAGGAAAAAAGGGAATCGAAGTGCGCGTCGGAAAGGAAGTTCTGGATTTGATTATATTCGAAAAAAAAAGAAACCAAGTTCATCGCAAAATGCCGGCTCGTCACAGGCAGATATACAATCAGAGATTAATAAAAAGAAAAAATTAGCTGCTATGCATGAAAAGTTAATGCAAGAAAAGGATGAGAATGATGTGAGTCGAGAGGTTCGCAGTTGGGTATTAAATAAAGGCGTAGGAGAGAGTGTGCAACATAAAGCTGCGAGATTGGGTTATATTGTAAGTATAATTATTTTTATGTCTTGTTCCAAATTATTAAATTGTTTTTTTGCGATAGGATACAATTGCTTATTGTCTGATTCGATTGGAAATGGACCCAGATCTTAAAGATAATGCTGGGTATACACCACTACATGAGGCGTGCTCTCGTGGGCATCTAGAAATTGCACGTTTACTTTTGCAATACGGAGCAAATCCATCAAGTACAGCTCAGTCCGGTATTCGACCTTTGCATGATGCAGTCGAGAATAATTATATCGAGATTGTTCGACTGCTACTATCATATGGTGCCGATCCACTACTTGCTACTTATTCTGGTACGAAATCCTATTAGAATTTATATTGTTTTTTGATAATAATCGAACATCACATTTTTAATAACGTTTCACACTTTATTCAAATTTCAGGTCAAACTCCATTAATGAAAAGTGAAAGTGAGGAGATGACAAATTTTCTGAAAAGCCACCTATATGATATTCAAAATACAAGTCCATTGAAATCATCATGGAAATTTAATGGGCCATGGCACCGATTTGGTAATTTTTTGTATTATTTTTATTTCAAATTATTCCTCTACATAAATTCTGTTTACATCTAGATCCTGATAGAGAAGGTTACGATGTACTATTCGATGCACCACCTCCGGAGCAAGAAAATATAGCTATTGAACCAGAAACGTCTGTCAAAATAACTGAAATCAATTCAACCTTAGCAGTTGAAACACGAGTCGATATAAAATCAGAATTTAATCATCCTAGGATTACTGTTGGTAATAACGGTACGATTGTATCGACCTCGTCAGTGATCAAAATGAATAGTAGCGTTGTATTACCATCAAAGCTGAATAAAAATAAAAATTCCAACTCCTTAATAAATATGCTATGTCCCGAAATAGCAAAACAAGAATCTTTACTGAACCGTACGAACGATAACAATAA
>OZ010736.1:199528016-199583016 GCA_963932295.1 Tipula lateralis
TGCGCACTGCATGGTATTTCAAAAAAATTATATATACATATATAACATACATAATGTGAATAGTAGGTGAGTTAAAATGTCTTTGATAAGAAACGGGCAAAGAAATGTTTAAGAGAAGTAGCAAGTAGATGATGAAATGCTATAGAGAACATACCAAACTGGAACCATAATAAACACGTGCTTACTATGATTGTTATTTTCAATAACCAATAAGATTTTTAGAAACCAACATATAATCCATATTTTTCTCAAAAATAAAAATGACGTCATATCGTTATATTCATTTACTTATTTATATTTTTAGGGGTTATACTATTTGCCACAGGTCTACGCTAATGGTACGTATTTAATTTTGTTTTTTTTATGTCACGGTTGCCCATACCGTGTCAACCACCTGACTCCATCAAGCAGCTATTCATACTGTTGTTAGCAATCAGAAGATTGTCAGGTCACTCTCTTAGCTGTGCAATAATCATTACTGACATGTTCACTTGCTGAAATGCGGCTCTCGATTTAAGGATTGCTGTATAATTCGCTCCAGTTCAGGAGAACTAAGCCAGCGTATTCACTGTTCTTTGATTTTATGCCCGATATCAGGATCTCGTGAACTCGATATGACCATTAACGTCTTGCTTCGCGTCTTATCATACGCATCATTCTTCTCTCGAATGTTAGAAGCCATCTCCTTAAATCATCTGTCAAAGACTAACATTGACATCTATACATGACGAGTCTGATCAGCACTGATATGTCTATTTCAGAAGTAGACGAAGATGATATAAATGCCGAGATGCTGATTGCCAGCGGCAAGGTACACTTTGTTATTCTATCCCACACTATTATCGTAAGTAATAAGAGATCCAAGACACTTGAATCTCATCACTTTTTCAAAAGTGTGATTTCCACTACTGAAAACATGTTTGTTTCTTAAAACCGATGTTTGGATCAGATATTTAATTTTGGACTCGTTGATTTTAAGATCAGAGGAAGGTCACTTTGTTACCACTTAAGGAATATGCAAAAACTTCATTGGATTGTCGAACACTGGAATGAATTGCAAAAGTTCTCGAGTAATTCTTCCCAAGAATACTTGTATGTTGGGTAAAAACCCGCGATAATTCTCGCATTTCCATTCTAACTACTATCCTGAGATATTTCAGGACCGGTTTCTTCATATTGGATCTTTAACTAAATTACAAATTTTCCAACATTTATGAATATGCCTTAATAAATTGTGGAATTTTATTTTCGATTATTGTAAAATGTTTATATATCGGATATTTTTAGATGCTAGACCCAATTGAATTTATTCGATGTAAAACGGTTTCGAACAAGCTATGTAAAAACTACTATATAATTATAGCAGCAAAGAAACAAACCGAAAAAGTAGTAGATCTATAGATACTATATTAACAAAAACTATTTGTCTCTTTTACACCCGTTCTTTATTTATTCGAAAACAGAAAAATATAAACTTTTCCTCTTCTACTACCTTCACAATTTAGCAAACTTTCGTGGATACTAGACGTGTGCGGTTGTTCAATAAATCACTAAAGTAATCTAATGTCAAAAATTATTATTAATTGGTTGAAATTTTCCGAGTTTTTAAGGTGAAAACCAGAGTGTTATTTGGTGTGCATGTGAGAAAATATATATTATGAGAAAATATATATTAATCAAACAAGGGAATTTTTCCTCTCGTGGAATAAAGTGTTCAAGATATAAAAATTTGAAGGTTAAAGTTTTTATTGGATACAGAAAAACAACAAAAATTATTCGTGTAACCACATAAATAATATAATTTATGTAAGTAACTGTAAATTTGTTTATAACAACACCGAAACCAAATAAAATAGATAAACTGGATTGTGTATGATCAAATGACAATTTATTGTCTTGTTGCTGTATTTATTTATGTGTAGTGTGATTTGACATTCGTATGTAAGTAGCCATTGTAAATTATTGTGTATAACAGCTGTTTAAGATTCCAAAAATTTATTGCCATATAGTAAATTGACTTCTCGATTTTATTTGGACTTAGTATACCTCATCACAATATTAGATTGTCTAAAGTCTTATCATAAAATGGGCTATTATTTTCTGGCCTTAGGACTTAGTCAAAATAATATAGTTTTGAAACCATACCAGAAAGTTGTGCCCGAATTTTAACATTCTTGCTAAACCAATTAATTAAGTCCATAAATCCATCTGAAATCTGTTATTTCCGAGTTTGTGAGACTAACCCTAGGTAGAGCCTTAATTCTACTCAGACATAAATCTGAAATAATGAGTAAAAATACAAGACTATTTTTTCATTCGAATGATCTTAACTTAACAGCAAGGTTAATTTAACTATTCCACCTATCTCATTTTAAACACTCTGGCTATTGAATATACATATATATAATCGGTAGTTTACTTAAATTATTTTTTTTGTAAGAAGGCGATTACATAACTTAACTGTCGGGATTATTCAATGAAATTAACAAGAATGACATATTGGAGTTTTTTTTAATGATAAGTTACATTTTTATTCCCGTTACATTAGTATAGAGACAACAAAATTATTTAAAAATGTTCATGTTATTATATATTTGTTGTTGTAAGGCGTCTACTTATATTACGTATGTACCTACACGACAATCAATTTAATACGAGACATGATGAAGAAACGTGAAGAAGGGAAATTGAGTGCGACGTTATTTATATGAAACAAAGATTGGATAAAACTCGTTTCTCGTTATAATTTTTTAATGGAAAATAGGAAAAATTGTTAATTTTGTAACTTAAACACTACTTAATCGCGATTATATTTTTATTTTGCATAAAGTTATCCCAGTTGCTGTGCTATGGAGATCGATATTTTTTGAAAGTTGTTTTACATATCGCGACATGTTTAATATACAAGCGGTTATCGATCTTGAATATTACAGCGAAAAAAATTATTTACGGAAGATAGTCTTTATTAACTTCCTCTGTATTAACTATTGGAGTGATAATCAAGTAATTCGAAGGCGAGTTATAATTTAAAAGACAATTGAATCTTGAGATAAATAGAGCAATAGAACACATACTCACATAGCACTAAACTACAACATTCATGTACACTTCTTTTTATAAAGAATTTGGCAACACTTAAGGTTCAAGGTGTGATGATTAAGAGGTGCTATGAAATATTTAATAAAGAATATATGTTGTACGATGAAGAAATAAATATAATTTGCTGGTAACCATACTGGCAAATCGACATTAACTTTTAGTTTGATTACTTTTAATAATAATAACTTGAATAGTGAAATAGTTAAGATTGAAGAAGACCCGAACAGTAGCTGAAGTACAAGTAGGGTATATGAATAGCTTCGTTCTTCATTTACGTAAAACCTTTTGCACATTGCATAGTCTTCATACTAGCGTATACTACTGACATGGAAGATGGGTCGGCCTATGAAATCTTCACCTTGTTGGAGGGGTCATAAATGTCAATCACACCACGATTCGTAAGAAAGATTTTGCGCGACAGCTTTAAGCTTTATTTTAACATGAGCTATTATTTTTACTCAAAGTAAAAATAATAGCTCATGTTAAAATAAATCACTATTTTATCTAATTTGCCATATTATATTAATTTATTACCTTTTCTTATTGAATCCAAAATTAAAGTTTACAATAAACAATAAATGTCATATTTACTTTAAGTATTTACAAATTATAAGCTTTTCTAAACGCTTAGGATTTGAACTAATTAAAAACAGTTACTTTCGTTTCTAAAAAAATGGATTTTTACATTTCTTAAAAAAATTGAAATCTAACTTTGTGTTTCTACTTGGGTATGCATTTGTAATCTGGTTTAAATTTTGATACTTGGATAGTATGCATTTAAAAAAATTAATATCGGTAAAGTACAAATTTCTTATACTCACACATACAAAAATTTACAAAGTGATTAAACTTAAAATTAATCGTGCATAACATTTTACATTACAAAATATTCAATTGAAACATAATTGAATATTTTCTAGAATATCATTTAAACGAGCTTTAAGCACAAGCTGTCAAATAAATGTTTGGTTTGTTTAAAACAAATTTACTAACAATTTAAGTCCATTATTGTATATTATGTAACTCATGCATTTTATGTTTTAGTATTGCTTTATAATTAACAAATTCTTAAAAATACACAAAAATAATTTAGTTTTTAAATCAAAATCTACAATTCCAATATTATACTTACTATCATAAATGAAATAATATTTAAATTCAAATAGCTATCTATACTTCCCAAGATAGTGAAGTCTTTGGCGTTGGTAACCAAAGTTAACTTCGCTTTAAACAAAGAATCCAACCATACAATTTCGTGTTAATCACTTGCGCGCCATCATGTACTTTAAGGTGTTTAATCACTATACGAAATGATAATTTTAGAAAGGGATATAGAATTACATATCGTTATCAAACATGATTTCGATCATGTAGATTTCAACATTCTACAAGTATTATTAGTTCGTTAGAATCGATTTAGATTAATACTAACATTCAATTAGTATAAAAAGCCCACACGATCTAATTTCGGTCCAACCAAATTGGTATTATTTTTGCGCGTTGGTTGCAGGAGCTCTGACAGTAACAAGGAGCTAGGACAGTTTAAAAGTCCGCCCTGCACCCAATTAAATATAAATTGAAAAAAAATCCTGTTTATATCAAAAAGGCAAAACATCGACCAACAACAATACCCACGACCCAACTTGGTTGCTTGGTCGGTTGGTTGAATGAAAATTTTTTTTTCAAATAACATGTATACACATGTTACCAACTTCCAATCAAATTGGACCAACCGTCCGACTAAATTAGATCGTGTGTAGGGCCCTTAAGTAATATATATTCCAAGGATATATTGCTAAGGTTAGTAATTTAAAATCTTCCCTATATTAAACATGCGTAAATTTAATTTTTAGCTAAAATTATAGTTGTTTTAGTAAATTTATTGAGTTAGTGAAATGTAACAGATTGTTGCTAGCAGTAAAACTAATGCGAATTTCTTAACTTTGTTTTGACTATTTTTCACTTATTTTAACTAATTATACTACAGATTATATTAATTAATAGTAATAAATATATTTTAATATTGCACCAAAGGATCCCTTTCGTGCTATAACACTTTTCAAAATAGCTTTTAAAATAAAAGTATTGCTAATTTAACAACGTAACTAACTTATGAATACAATAAAAGCTGTGACGTAGAACAACCTGGTCATACGCAAGACAGCATAAGTTATGTAAATTTTGAATTAATTAATCTCCTCATATATTGATTTTGTCAATGATAAATGACGTCAAATATATGATGTGACACATACCTGAGAACTAGTTTGTTACTATTTTGTGCTTTTATATTATATAAAAATAATTAAATATAAATACGAATAGTACCAAGAAGATGAAGAAGTATATTAAAACATTGTGCCATTATTTCTCTAATCAAGTTTCTTTCATTGTTACCAGTTTTTTTTGGACATTAAAAACTAAATGATGATTACGATCAGATTATAAATTCACTCATCATACGAGTATCATCATGTTGTTAATAAATGAGTTTGCAGATTTTGTGCAATAACACGGTTATTATTCTTTTTATCATGTTTTTATGTCGAAAAAATTATTTGTCTGTTTGTATATACTTTGTTGTCCGCTGTTGAGATAACATTATCAATATATAAATGTTACGCTAAGAATATTCTTATCATTGATATTTTTTGTTTACTGTTCGCAATGACTGTAAATATTTGATTAAGTGCTAATATTTTAAGATAAATTCTAGCATATATATATATATATATATATATATATATATATATATATATATATATATATATATATATATATATATATATATATATATATATATATATAATATATATATATATATATATATATAATATATATATATATATATATATATATATATATATATATATATATATAATATATATATATATATATATATATATATATATATATATATATATATATATATATAATAAACTTATTATTAAATTAACTAGATATTGAATTTAATTATATAAACAAGGCACTTAATCTAGATGCCTTAATTTCGTAATACATTTGACTTAGTTTATTTTATGACTTTTATCTGTTTTAACATGTCCGTTCAGAATTCCTTATCTTCAATTAAATAAGTAAATATAAACACCTAATTTGCATATTTAGGTATATATAACTCTTACTTTAAGTTTTATTTGAAATGGAATTGAGTCTAAAAATGAAATTGAGATAGTAAATCGCAAAATGATGAAACCTAAAATTATAGCTTAGATAATAATAATCTAGAAGTATAACAATAATAATCTTAAGACTCAAAGCAATTGTTTTAAATGACAAAAAATAGCTAATTACTTAATTTGACAAAAAATAGCCAATTTGATAATTTTTCATGATGATTAATCTGATGTATATGTGGTGTAGCTTCAAACAATATATTATTTATCTAATACGTACTTAATACTTATATACATATATGTTCGTCTATTATGATATAGTAAGAAATTTTAACATGTCGCATAAAATAATATCAGATAATTTATTCATCAGATATAATTTTTAGTATTTCGTTTGTTTAGGAACGGACTATTAGTTAGAACTTAACAGACTAGTGTCGTGTGCTTGAAGAATTTTCAAACTGTTAGATGCATTAGTTAATGCAACATTTAAATAGATGTCACAAGAGTAGTAAACGCATTAAATTGTGTTCTGAACTTATTTTGTGATGGTAAATTTGAGTAATACGTTTTGTATAAAATTAGAATAACGACGTTGTGAATTATATGTACTAATAAATGGTAGATATTTTTAATCTATAATTTATTGATTGCTCATTAAACGAAGAATATTCTTAATAACACTACATGTTTTAATGAAACATATTACCGCCAAACTTTAATAAAAAAATGCGCAAACTCCTTCTGAACAATAAAAGTCTATAAATGTAAAGATGCCCGTACATAACAAAATTTATTGAATGTCATAAAAACAAAACCTACGCCGAAATCTAAAATTAAAATCAAAATAAGCGACCGAAAATAATTTCTGTTGCCAAATTTATTATTGGTTGTTGTTGTCTTAATTTGCAATTGCTTTATATATTATTTAGTTTATTTACGCAAATACGAATACACAATAACCTTGAAGACACCCAAATAAAATTCTTGTCTATGTATAACGTTCAATGTTTGTGGCTTGTTGCTCAACTATAAAATAACTGCCAATCAATTAAGTTTTAAAAACAATAAAATATACAACTTATGAATGTTGATTGTTTTAGTGGTTTATAATTATTGAATAAATAAAAAATATAATCAACCGCGAAATGTGATTTATTTAAATATTAAAAATAATTAGACCGTGCCTGTATAGTAACAGAAGCAGCAGTTTTTAGTATTGTTTCTAAACTGAAAATTGAACACATAGCCATGTTTGCATGGTACATACGTTGTGTAAACTAGAAACTGTTATAAACTAATATAGAAGGTAACTAGCACTATTCACTATTTATAATATTATGTATGTTTATTTACCTATTTATATGTGTATAGTATAAATATTGATCGTTAATGAAAATAAACATTAAAAAAGCGTAATGACATGAATAAATCATCAACGAATATTTATTATTTATTCATGATATGATATGATAGGGGAAGTACAAGCCAACCAGTTACGGTGATTTTGAGATTGTTACCATAATCCTGGAGTATATTCAGCAGAGTTCCAAATAGATATCTGAGAATTTTTACTCCAAAATTATGCGGGCCCAGTCCCTGCTTGCATCCCAACATATAAGGTTTAGGAAAAGGAAACAATCACAGAAACGACTAAGGTGATAATGCACTGCACTAGTCATTGCTAACTACATTATGTATTAGTGAATTATAATATATTGTTAGTATAATCATTTTCACATAGGGATTGAGTTTGTTATTATTGTTAGTTGGTAACAACCATTCCATAACCATAGGTAAGGACCATTCTATATTCATCATACGTATTCGTATCTCCTCGACAGTTAAATCTGGAGTACTTTAAAAAACATCTTTGGGTCTTCTCATCATATGCTGTATTTAAAGATGTGTCCCTATAATTCCCAATCCATCACCATCTAACGCGTGGGGAGTATAATTCCGCGATGACCCGACAGCATTCTATATACAATATGATGATCTAATACATTGTCAATTCGTTTGTAAGGGAAACTATTTAAATAAATAAATAGTTTAGTGAAGTCATATTTAGCTAACTTGATCGATCATGCCATTCCACACATTCTATCTTTATGTCCGTTTTAAGATTTTACAACAAACATTTATACAATACACCAAAGTAGAATTCTTGTATAGCACACTACAATCCAATGAAAGAAATCACCAAAGCGGCCGTCCGTTTTAGAAAGTTTAATAGTTTGTAATAGAATTATTATACAGCAAAAAGAAGCTGCTTCTTAAAGTAAAATAAACCACCGGTCAAGTGATCCCCATCTAATGTTAAGAATGTCACTCAAGAAATCTTATCCATTTACACTTATATGAATAAAGAAAACAAAATTATTTAAATAATTTAGTATTTTCCATGGAAATAAAGACAAAAGTTATTTAAGAGTACAACATACCATGGTACATATATATACCCAAGAGCAAAACTGTGGACTTTATTGACAAAATAAAATCAAGAGGAATATTAACCGTTCCTTTAAAACACGATTATCCCAATATATGAACAAGCATCTGCTAAATCGAACTTCAACATTTTAGCCAATTCAAATCTCGCCAAAGAATAGGTAATTTTACTGATCATATATATTAACGTCAATATAATGATCGTATAGTGGTAGTGATCGTAGATCGTATTAAAACAATCTTCAGTGCCCTTTACCATTAATATACATGGCACTATATTAATGGTAAAGGGACTATATTAAAACCTCAATAGTCTTATAGATATAATCTTTAGTTCAATTTGATATAAGATACAAATATGAAAGCATCATTTCAAAAACTTTTGAATAGCAAATCCATCAATATAGAAGGTTTTGCTGTATTTACCGATATAAATGTACATACTAACATGTGTATTATAATATTTAAAAACAAACTGAAAAAATTAAAAGTTAATTAACAAACTTCATTGTTATTCAGGATCAGGACTGATCTGTTTCACTGTCTTCAAACATTATATCTCATGAAAAGTGGTTTGGGCGTTAAATAGATTCGCGCTATAAAAGAAGAAATTTCGCGTTGTACTCAAACAGACTTTTATTTCAAATCGCGTTTTATCGAAAACGCGTTGTATAAGTACCACGTTAAACGAGGGATACTTGTATATATATATTTAAAACAATTTTTTGTCCTTTTTTTCCGTGCAAGTGAACACCTGCACAAAATAGAAAATAAAACAAACAAAAATTCTCTAACCAACATAGGAAAGAGAAGGATAGGAATTTTGATAGACGAAACGAAAAATATGTTATATACATAATATTATGTGATATTCTTTGCAAAATGAGAGAAAAAAGCACTTTTTTTTTTATCAAAGAATACAGAGCCGACTGTAGTGTGTGTGTTTCACACAAGCCTGCTTCTTTTTTTTACACGAGCACAATCAAACGAAAATATCAACCTTTGAGTGTGTTGGTAAACGTCAAAGTCCATATAAAAAAAATTCAAAATTTGACGTTTCTCACTAACACTACTTAAAGTCTATTTCGAAAATCAGACGCACACCACAAAAGGTTGAGTACTTTTATTCTCTTTTCCATCTCACTAAACTGATAAACGATTGTTAAATGATAATGGTAATTTTGAAAATGACATATATGCGATGACAGCTTCATTTATGCAAAATAATTTTATTTGATTTATAATAAATGTAGATTGATTGTTGTGTAAATAAATGTAATAATATTGTGGATAGTATACACAATAGTATAATATTGTGGATAATATCGAGTGAATCTTGTTTGTTTGGTGTAAATTCGAGTAGGATAGGTTTGTGGTTAGGTTTTTCAAACATAAATAAAGTATATATATAAGTTGCATAGGAATGTATTTTGATTCGAAATTCATAAATGGTTTAATAAAACTTTTATCTATTAACATTAGATTTTATTAAAATATGTTTTTCGAGTTAAAATTTTCATGTCTTTAGTGTATCATTGCGTGAAAAAGTTTGTGTAGATTTTTCATGTACGTCACGGTATGAATGTTTAAATGTAATAAAAGATAATGTCCTGTTTAAAATTTGAATATTTTAAACTGTCCTGGAAATCGATCTTGCAATTAAATCATAATTTCCGCGATAATTTAACTCAAGTTTTGAAGTCGATATAGTTTGTTAAATGATCGTTGAGTTTGACACAGAGAGTAAGACACGCTCATTCGTTTTTATTTTACATTTTTTGTACATTTTTACTCAATAATACTTAGGTGGTGTGCGTTTGTTTATTATTTTTATACTGTATTCGCAATCGTATACGAATAGAAGAATATTCACTAATACCGCTAAAGGTTGATATGCTTCTACAGCATATGTATGCATAAAGTTTGGCTTGCGTGAAACACACACACTACAGTCGGTTTTGAAAGAATACGAAAAAAAATTGCTCTTTTTGTCGATGTATTGGTGAAAATAAAATACAAATTATGATGCTACACAATTTACACAAACATAAATTTCATAGTATTGTCTTTTAAAACATATACATTTATTTTATTATAATCCTTTATTATTATTGTTATTAACTTTTTATTTAATTTTGATAATTTCACACATTTACGACAAAATATAGTTCACAAATGAAATTAAAAATGGCGTTTTGTTTTTGTTTATATTGTTTTGGCATTTAAAAATTTATATGTGTGGGTAAATCTGTGAAAAAATCTCGATTTTTCAAAAGTGCTCGAGATCAAAAAAAAAGTGCTCGAGATCTTTTCCAAAGAATGTGTAATGTCAAAAACGCACGTGTTTCGAGCAAAAAGAGCACTTTTTAGCTGTCAGAGCAACTTTTTTTCTGTCCAAAGAATATCGCATTAATTCATAGGACGTTCAAATGTAGACTGTAATGTATGTATTTGCATTTTCAACATCAAATAATGATGTATATACAACACACACAATACACAATACCAGCGTATATAAAAATAAAATGTAAGTCGCCAATTACATTGAATGTATATAGTTGCCATTACAACGATCGCACAATGGCAGTGATCGCGTTAAATTTAAATCTCCAAAATCTTTTACTGTATGCTTTGATACAGACATAAAACAAAATATTAAAAATTGTTTAAAGGAAAGGGGAATATATAGCGTTCTATATGAAGAGCGAATTATGGGATGGAGAATGAGGTAACTAAACGAGACAGAACGAAAGACATATCGCATGCGATCGTTTCCAACGGAATATTGTTATGTGGTTATGAAAATGATGTATAAAGAATACAAATTACAAAGACAAAACGTTATATACTATAATATATAACGGAGAAAAAAGAACAGACTATATAATAAAATAAAATATAATACTATGTAATAATATATAATGAAATTTAATATAATAATATAATATAATAACCATACTCATCTGTAATTAGATTTTCAACTACACACACATACACACAACGCATTTATTTTATTTAATTTAATTTATTATTTATTCATGTATATAAAGATGACCGACGCAATACTCTATTCAACTTCGAAGAAAATCAAGAATCCAAAATACTTGTGTGAACATCACCATTAGCCGGTACAATAATGTGAGTCATGTGCTGTATAATTTATTAAATTAAATCGAAGATTTTAATTTTAAGTTGCAAAGATTTGACAAAAAGTACAATATTAAATAATAATAATAATCTATGGCTTAGAGACCGCAATTTACCGCGTCTCAACTTAGACTTTTTATGTCGTCCGGTGCATGTTAATTTTTCGTCAACGGCGAGGATCGAATGCGGTGTGATGAGAAACTCTTTTAACCATTAAGCTACAATCGGTGACAATATTTAAAATATATTTATTTTAATAAACCTACTATTGCATATGAATTTTATGAAAGTAATCAAAATTACATATCTTGATCCAATTTTAATTTACTAAGAAAATAGAAAAACAATTTTCACGCTCAAACTAATACAAAGGAGCTTGAAATGATTGAATGATTAAAATCTATATAAACTACACTCCTATTTCAATGAGGACATTTGCAAAAGCTAGAACTGTGCCGTTATAACTGTGTGAAATGGTTTTAGTCAGATCATCTTATCAAACACGTTAAAAGGGTTTGATGCTTGAACTGTGAAATGTTTGTATATTACTGAGAATCATGTGGCAACAGTATTCTAGCGTATTACATTTTCAAATTCATTTTTTGTCTGATACTAATGTAATGACGAATTTGTATTGAATGTTAATGCAGGAAACCGTAAAACATTATACACCGACGACTCGAGTTTTGACGATGATGCGTTCTCAAAACATCTCAAAATACTATTTTTCATTTTATTTCAACATGTGGTCATTTTGTGGTGCTTTTTCATACTTTTATATCACGGTTGGAGAGTTTTTTCGTGATATCGAAAAAAATAAGTCTAGAAATACAGCCCTGTGCAATAAATTTAAAAGGGGAAATAATGAAATTGACGTTTCGCATAACCCCGAAATTAATTATATCATTTTTTATATGAAGTGGTAGTGATAAATTTTTTTTAATAGGGTAAATATATGAAGACAACTTAATTAATGATATTAGAAACCATTTTAACATGTCATATGACTAACAGTATAAAATATTGACTAGTAAAAGCGAGATGGAATATATTGTCGTTTTTTTTACTCGTTTCAATATACAACTTGAAGTTATTCATTCATGATTAACCTGCAGTAAGCTACGATAATTTCATTATATCATAGTTTTTATCACGAAATGTGATAAAGCGCCACAAAATGACCACCCAGGTTTGTTTATTAACTCAGCCAAGATAGATAGTAAATTTCGAATAAAAACAAATCATTTAAAACACTAGTTAATCTTATTTAGTTAGATATTAAAGTTAGATATCCTACTACACCTAAATTTTTAGTGTATATTTTAAAACTGCGATAGAATTTAACTATATTCGAACACAAAACAGTAAGTAGTTGGTTTTGGTAAGATTTTATATGTATTTCAAAGGCATAAATATATCACATTTTTGCATATAAACAAGTATCTTATTTACTACGTAAGAGATAGAAAGAATCATTTTTCGTTTTAATTAAATTAGATAATTACTAGAAACAAAACTATTGTTTTATCAACATTAAAACTAAATTTCCATTTAGTGCGACACGAGGACAGTTATGTATCGTACAAGCTAACCTTTAACATAATAAATATTTCACCTTAACAATAAATTACACATATAATTTTTACAAATATCCCGTCACTTACGCTCATTTGGTAGGTTAATTGTTACAATCCCTTTCCAACTATAGTATATTATGTATTAGTAACTGCGCATCGCATGGCTACATACAAATCATTAGTAGCTTTTCATATTGTGTTGCACGCGATCAATGGTTATAGTTTGTTTGTTTGTTTTTATCTCTACAATCTGTTTCGGGGCTCGAGGCACTCTCAACTCTTTCGCGGTTCGCTTATTAACGTCCTACCTTACGCCATTACAGC
The DNA here is from genome assembly GCA_963932295.1 of Tipula lateralis. Classification (NCBI taxonomy): domain Eukaryota; kingdom Metazoa; phylum Arthropoda; class Insecta; order Diptera; family Tipulidae; genus Tipula; species Tipula lateralis. Next base: position 199,541,749 of record OZ010736.1, read on the forward strand.
CAAATCGAGGACATACGGCTATAGGTCCGATTTACGTAGAACCATCTGCACATTGCATAGCTCCATGCCAGCCTATAGTACTGACATGGAAGATGGGTCGGCCCATGAATTCTGCACTCCAACAGGGGGTCATAGATGTGTTCATTCACACCACGTCGTGAAAAATCCTTTTGCCATCCTGCCCCTATCGGGATTCCCTCCGCTCCAACTGCCGCAGCTTTAACCACTGCACCATTTGGTCGGTAATGGTTATAGTTGTGTTTATAATTGATCTCTGATTTTCTATTCGGTTTTAAAATGGCGAATTCACTTTTCACATATGAACCTATATTAATTAAATGTATGTTGATGCGTTTTTGAATGTTATCATTGTATTCGTACATTACATGTCTTATTAGCTCTTACCATTTAATAAATTGCTGCTCTCGTGAACTTGGCCTGAATAAGCTGTATATACAATGGTAAAGAGGGCACCTTAAAACTTTAAACATACAAAATGTTTAACTTTTAATTTTTTTTTGACTTAACGCGTTAAGATAATAAATTGAAAAGTACCGGTTCAAAAAACAGGTTATAAATATATAAATTTTTAAATTGTGGTTTATGTGTAATATAGCTCATGATTAGAATTCAGCGGTCATATATGATTCATGTTAAATATAAATTTCTTTATTGGCAAAATTTAATCAACTTACGAGTATATACAAAACAGATTTTGTTTTTATATGGAAACTTATTAATATAAATTCGGTGAAATTGATTTTATTATGGTTTCAAGAAACCATAAAGATGTCAATAACCTGTAATTAATTCAAACTAAAGTTGTACTTTGCATAACGCATTGTATCTGTAACACTCGGTTGATTTCTTGTTTTTTATAAAATATTTCGACGTATTCTGATTCATATAAATGGTCGAACATTTTATCATTTTTGTCAGATGTGTGCTATATGAATGTGTAGGTCGAACTGTCAATTATCAAAGGAGGAATGAAGTAATTAATGTACACCGATATGAATAATTTAACTAAATTTTTCCATATAAATGTTAATAAAGATATTATTTTGATATTGGTAAATGCTAATAGATCATTGTATAATAAGATCATGAGTTTAAAAGAGACATCTTATGTTGAATATTTACATAACAGATCATGTTTACTAATCCAGTTAGTAAACGCACCATAGGTGGCGGTATAAAATTTAACAGAAGGTTGAAGAATTCTATAATTATATAATTAGGTGTAGAAACCTATGATTGGTTCTGATATATATCTTTGTCAATTTTGTAATAGTTTGCAACTGTGTTTTAATATCAAATCGTCTTTAAAAACCTGTATACATACAATTTATCATATACTTTTATATAATATTAATCACTCTTCGTTGAATTACTTCGACCACACAATAACGGTTATATTAAGACATTTCGTCCAATGTGAAGTTAGTTGATTGGAAAATTTGTTTTACCGGTTATTTTTATTTTCTATAGCCTTATAAATATTAAAATTTTGGTAAACATTTAGATAATGCCTAAAAATATATCTGTAATTCCTTAAATTTAAATTAAAGCATAAATTAAATAACCAGTTAGTTAATTTGTGGCTGAGGTCAGCATACAAAGGTGTTATCACTAAATTTTAAGAAGAAAAAAATTGATGGAAAGGTAACAAAATCAGTTTATTTGATGTTCCAACAATATTATTTTTAATCGATATATGTAATTGCATCCATGTTAGTAATTTATTTATTAGAATTAACATATATATTACATTTGTTGTTAATAATTAATTAAATTAAAATGTTAAATCCGAATAATAAAACTATTTTATTATTCTTTAATCTTTATCTTTAATAAATAACAAAGTATCATTATATAAAGGAAGTGTATATTCCTAGTATCATAATGATGAACATATGTTTCGATGCTTTAATTAAATTGTTGAAGATATATTATTACCTAAACGAAACAAGCAAAGCTGTATATCCTTAAACGAAAAATATAATATTCTAATAATATGCGAAAAATATAATAAAATAATAATATGCTAGTTGAAAAATTATAGCTAGTTTATGCTTCTAATTTATAATTTCATATGTTTGTTAATTAACATTAAACTAAGATTTTGTTCACAACAATGTACATAATTGCTCATATATTTATGTATTTGTTTTATTTATTTGCAGGTTTTGAAAATCAAATAAAATTGAGTCCCTCCTCCAATATTGATGCCACATGGAAAATGAATTTTTGTTCCGAACAACATTGAAATAGATAACACAAATATATAACCACTCAAAACTATTTCGAAACTAGTACAACAATCCTTATAAAATGCCGACCGGTTTGCTCGATCGTATTCCATTGCCAAATTTAAAATTATATACTACGATAAGTGTACTCTTGCTATCCGGATGTATTTATTACTCTATAAATGCGACCTGTGATCCACATTGGCGAATACAAAATAATTCGACAATCATGTCATCGATAGTTGGTGTCAGTGGGGCAGCATTTAAATTAAGTGATGTCAATAATGATGATCAGTTAAACGATTCAAATAATAATAATAGTGATATAATTGATGGGGATGGTGTTGATATTGATGATACAGATCATATTAGTGATAGTAACATTAATGTTCAACATAATGTTGATACTATAATGCACTTTTTGGGTAAAAATGTAGACTCAACTAGTGAATTTATCGATGAAAAATTGTTTAATGAACCGCGAACATTTAGCGGACAATTTCATGATGTGGTATCATTTATGTCGCAAGAACCAATTTGTATATGGGTGAGTAATAATCAATTAATATTTTTATTTCTAATAACAGTACATAATACGAAATTATTAGTAAAATATGTTTGTAGAACCTGATTTGTTGGGCAATTAAATAATTTAATCCAAGGAATAATATTACTTTAATATTACTTATTACAATATGTTAGATGGTGTTTAACACTAAGATGCTCACTTATTATTTATATTTCTGACAAAAAAAAATACAAAATATTTTTCGAAGTATAACTAAGTCGTATAAGTAATTAAACTCAAACCAAAATTTTTTATAAAGTTATTGTGTAAGTACCCTCTTCTTTCTATGACCCTCATCATGTTTTTCGGTCAAAATTAAGGTTCATTCACGTCGTCGATCTAAATTATATGCTAATTTTCCATCGTCATCGTCTCAAAAATCGTTAAAAATTTTGACCGTTCGCACCTACATTTTGTATTTTGTACAAAACTGTACACTTCAGTTTTCGGACGAGTTTTTTACAAGTTAATACTCTAAAAACGTACTAATAAACAAGATCATTTTCAAGTTATCTATTGTTTTTTTAAAAGTAATTTTGGTCTCAAATGGAGGCGTGCATAACAATTGAATTGGAAAGTATTATCTATTTATAAGCTTTATTTATGGTAGTAAAATAAATGTAATACAAATAAAAATTAAAGCTGTCAAAAATTCATTCATACATTCATTTGTAACAAATCATACATTTGATAAAAAATTCTTAAAATTATTAAAAAAAAGTCTCGAATCTTAACTGTGAGACATGCAACAAATCAGAGGATGCGAGACACATAATCGAGGAGTGTAAAATATATGATCAATATAGATCAAAATATAAAAATATTTCAAATAAGGAACTACAAAATATATTGCAAGAAAACCCCAAACCGAAAGCTATAGAGAGATAGCAGAATTTCTTAGAGAAATAAAAGCTGATTTTTAAAAAAAAAAAATACAAATAAACAAAACTAAAACTAAAATTATATATTTTAAGTGACATAATGAATTAAGTGAAATAATACAAAAATAAAGATAAAAACATAATGAAATGTTAAAAGAAATATAAAATTTGGTGATGTGAGTGTACACTACACGCTCATGCAAAACAAATAAACTAAAATTAAAAAAAAAATCATTCCATTCCTAAATTTATTTAAAATTTGTTTTATATTACATTACATTACGTAAAATTAAGTCGCCTGGATAAAGTTACAGGGTCTGAATAGTTATATTTAGGAAATAAATAGCGGTAAATCTACGTTTTATATAAAATTAAAAAATTAACCAAACGACTTGCTTAAAAACTGTTAATAAACTATGGTTAGTAAATATTCACTTGTTTCGTAGGGATTAGTTAGATTTTTTACGGTTCTCCGATATATCTTAACTGTAAATGATTTGATATTTTGTATTGAAATTTTATTGTAATATAATTAACATACATAATAGGAGTGTTGTGTATGTGTCGATCTTCACACCGAGTGCAGGTGTTTTTTTTCCGCTCCTTGTTTATTAAATAAAATAAAATAAATGCGTTTATTGTGTGGTTTAAAATCTGATGACAGATGAGAAACGTTATTATATTATATTTAATTATTATATTATATTATATATTATAATATATTTTATTATATATTATAATATATTTGTTCTTGTTTCTCTTTTATAGATTATAATATGTAACGTATTTGTGTTTGTATCTTATATACATCATTTTCATATCATTCACACCACAATATTCCATTGGAAATGATCACATGCGACGTGTATTTCGTTTGACTAGCCCATCCCATAATTCGCTCTTCAGTCTTCATATTATTTAAACCAAAACCGACGCAAGTGTGTGTGTTTACACCAGCCAAACTTTATTCATATACAGGGTGAGTTTCCTAATAAATCCAGGGCTTTTATCTCGAGAACAGTGCTAGATAGGAGAAAATTACTTATAATGAAATTTATTAAGAGTAGAGGGGGACGTCTAGTGGTGATCTTCAATGACCTTGAAACTCATTAGTTTCGGAGATATAGGCTAAAGTTAGGTTTTTTTTAAAATTAGAACCTATACTTTTGAGTGACATGACACTTGAACCTATACTTACTCACATCCATACATGACAACGGGTTTGATCACCGCATTTGCAAGATATTTTAATTTCAGAAGTGGACGTAGAGGATATAAAGCCGAATTGTTAGTGGCAAGGCGAACGTTGATATACTCTCCCACACTATAATCGTGAGTAATGAGAGATCTATGATACTTGAATCTCATTACTACTTGAAAAGTGTGGTTGTGAAATCACTTGCGTCTTGGTCTCGAAGACCAAGATCAGATATTTGGTTTTGGATTCATGGATTTAGAGACCAACGGAAGCTGAACACTGTTTCAGTGGATCAAGTATCTCTTTCACTCCGTTTCAATTTAGTCAAATCACACAGATATCATCTGCATATGCTAAAAGTTGAATAAATTTTTCATTCACTTGGAAAGAATCATCCATAGCGAGAAAACTTGATCAGTGACTGATCGATTTAGACGGAATCCTCCATGGTAGTTACCGACAATTTCCTCCGCCAGAGCAGCAATTCTTCTCAAGGTGATGTATAACAGTAACTTGTATGATGTACAAAGTAGAGCTATACCGCGATAATTCTCGCACATCAAGCGATCACTATACTTGAATATTGGGCATAACGCGGCCACTTTCCATTCTTCGGGCATAACTTCATTTCGCTCGAAAAGGTCGAACAGACAATTTCCACAAAGTTAGCCCACCGAATATCAAGAGCTCTGAATTAATGCAATCAACTCCTGGTGAACGATTTTTCTTTAATCTCTGCATGGCCATTGTGAATTCCTCATAGGGTGGATTCTCAATGAAAATCTCTGCGGTCTGTAGTTGAGGATGTTCAACAACAGCTTGTGATACATGTGGAACATTAAGTAGGTCAGAAAAATGTTCACACCGTGTATCGAGTACCGCATCGACGTTAACACAGAGGTTTTCATCCTGATCCTGAATAGCAGTTGGCCGAGATCTTAAGATATAGTGCAATTCGGTGATTGCTTTAAAGAAACCACACGAATTGTGCTCATTGCTGAGTTGTTGTACTCTTTAAACCTTAACCTTCCTCAATTCGCGCTTATTCTGTCTACAAATGCGTTTAGCTGTCCTCTTAGCAAGAACTGCTTTGTTTTTCTTGCAATTGTAAACCGAGTCTGCGCTTCATTGTGGCCTATATTTCGTTGCTCAACAGCAAGACGACACTCTTCATCAAACCAATCATTTTTAGGTTTAGTTTTCACTATACCGAGAGTGTGCTATATATTTATATATATATATATATATATATATATATATATATATATATATATATATATATATATATATATATATATATATATATATATATATATATTTATATATATGTATATATATATATATATATATATATATATATATATATATATATATATATATATATATATATATATATATATATATATATATATATATATATATGACTCTGCTGTCCTTGCTCGTTTCTGTGATTAACATTCCTTTTCCTAAACCTTATATGTTGAGATGCAAGCAGGGCCTGGGCTCGCATAATTTTGGAATAAGAATACTCAGATATCTATTTGGAACTCTTCTGAATATCCTTCAGGATTATGGTAACATACCTTGGATCACGGTAACTGGTTGGCTTGTACTTCTATCATATCATGTATATATAAGCTTTATTTATAATAGAATGTGTAGTTTATTGATTCCCGAAAATACACAAAAACGCAGCTTGAAAAATGAATTATTCTATAGCTATTCTACAATATCTTGTTCCTTGCATACATTAACAAAACTGCCAATCAATTATGTGTTGTTATTCTGATATGTAAAGGACAATAATCCTGTTATCCAAACATTTGCATCATTCGTGATTTCAATCAACGGTGCTATTTGACCTATACTTTTGCGGTGCTACTCATGAACACATGTTTACGAATATTTAGATTCGGTTCCACATTTTGTTGATTTTTGAGTAGAAAACCTACAAAGGTTAGTTATACATTTACTCGCTTAACATCGTATTTGTTTTTTCCTAAATTATAATTTGATGTTTTTTGAAATCGTATTCAATTGATTTTTTTAAAATATTTATTATGGAATTTCAGAATTAAAAGCAGACAAGTATTTTTAAAGAGTGATAGATTCACTATACGTATCACAATAGTCTAGAGGTTAACACATATCAAGTGTCTTCTATTATCACATAAGTATCAAGTTGCGTTAATGTTTCGAAATTCATGATATTGTATTGGATGAAACTCACAATTAATATAAGATGAAATATTATTCCGTAGTTTATTTATAATAATATAGCCATGTATTTGATAAGCATTCTATGCGAACTCTATACATATTTGTATTATAATGCCTTATAACTAGGGGTCTAGCGTAATAGCTGTCTATATAGACTTTCGTTTAATTTGAATTATTTTGCTTTACAAAATATCAATACTTACAAATTGTTGTTATGAACATTTTAAAGAGATCGTAATATAACTTCTAAATATAAGTTTATGTGTCGTATATCTGTCTAGTACACGTTTTAAAGAAACTCGCATGTCCTCTAATTATTTTATACATTGTATCAATTAAAAATTAATAACAATGAATTGTATAGTTGTTTTTGATATGAGTTTTGAATTAAAAGTTTTGAATTAATTTAAGAAATGCATTTGATACCGAGTTCGTTTCAACCACGAGATCAGGAATTAAATGCAAATTCCTAATATCGTGCATGAAATCAAAGGACAGCGAGTATGCTGACTCGGTCACGTTCTGCGTGCTGATCCGAACCGAATGATACAGCAATCTTTGAAGGGAGAACCGCCTTTCAGTAGGCGAAAAGGTCGCTGTCGGCGACGACGGCTCTGTAATAATGGCCTGCAAAAACCGACAAAAAAAAACCAAATGAATTTACTTAAATAATTATGTCATTATATACACTTAATTCAATTAAAATTCAATTATTTTGCAAACACCTCAAAACATTGAAAATCACTGTAACAATATTTACACCGCGAATTAACTTTTTTAAAGTTAATTTAAAATAAAGAAAAATTGTCTATTTGTTTAATTTGGTCAAAATATATACTCGTATCAAGCCCGGTTCACATTAATTACATGCTACAGTCGAATGTCTAGAATATACAATGTTTTATCTGTTTTATAGGAGTGAAAACTTTTCCTACTTTTTTGATAGAAATTTTGAGACTGATTCAATATTTATTATTATATTTCTGTAATGCGAGATTGTAAAAAATATATTTTTATACGTTGAAAACTGTTCGACAATTTTTACAAACATTTGAACACCTTATATTAAAATCGTTAAATTTTATAAAAACACAAGGCGAAATATTATTTTGGTTGGGTGTAACTAAAATTTTGATAATTTTATAGACGGTATGCTTCAATCAAATAAAAATTTGATATTTTCGTTCAAAAATATTCCTTATAGTGGAATTTTAATTTTTTATATTATAAATATATTTCGGCAATCAAGTTGCCATCTTCAGTATTTATCATGAACTCTTGAGTTCATGATAAATACTGAAAATGGCAACTTGATTGCCGAAATATATTTGTAATATAAAAAATAAAAATTCGACTATAAGGAATATTTTTAAATTAAAAGTATCAAATTTTTATTTGATTGAATTTAAAAGTGGAATAAGTCACACATAGAAGAAATTCTAAAAATGAATTTTAAGTACAGTATGGTTCTTTTTATATGGAGTGTTTCTGAAATTAATTTAATCATTTCTGTTCTAAACCGAAATTTTCGTAACTATACTAAGGAGCAGGGTTTGAATCGAGGAGCAATCACTAGTTTCAGTAATCTTTTAAAACCTTTAGCAAAAGAATGGTGGAGAAAATATCGTTTCGTCAGCTAGTTGAAGAAAAACAAATACTATTGTTATTATTGCAATAATGGTGTCGATGTCAGTCTGCATCCAATAGAATTAATATTTGTAAATTCTTGTAAAAAGTTAAGTTTCTCAAATAAATATTTGTCAAATATTACACTTACTGTTACTCTTCAAAATTGAACTATATATTTTATTAAACATCTACTTTGGTTTTATTATATTTATTATATATTGGGTTTACGGAGTATTATGATTGTTTTATTTAAATAGTCGTGCATTTATTTTATTTTAATTTATTATACACGAACTCACACCATCATCGATTATGTATTTAACATTATATTATAAACATTCAAGTGCATCAGTCAATTGACCTTCATGTATATGCATGTTTCACAATACGTTACATCGTTTTTACAATATCGTATGTGTATACACTAGACATTATGAAACCTTTAAAATTTATATAATTTTTTCCCAAAACCTTGACTAAATAAAACCTTCTGACAATGTTGTACAAACGCAAGTATTGCGTATGAAAAGTTGAATTATCAATCCTCGCAAATCAAATTCAAAGTTTAAACAAGCATATTAGACCAGCTCCGAAATATTATTATTCATTCTATCGGGTGTTTTAATTTGGTTGAAAATATTTAAAGGGATATGACTTCTTATTTATTTTGCAGGATGTGGGTGATCCATTTATATATTTAGTTAGGTAATGATTCTTATTTTGTTTTATAGCTTATAAACTAATCTTACAGTTCGTTCGGTACAGTTTGCAATCTACAAATTTCGTTAAAAAATGTTACAAATTATTATTTTAATTATCGTTCGCTAGTTTGGTTATAATTGAGGGAAGTAGGTATTAAATAATTACTACATAAATTATTGGAGAATAAGCGCAAAAATTGCAACAAGAGAAACCATATATGGAGCAACAAGCAAAGAAGTAAAATTCTAAAAAAATATGGTTTTCTTTTGAGTACTATAATTTATTGAAGCGGTTTAATAAGAGCTCAACTTAATTCATATAACCGACATTTTCATTTATCGAACAATTTTTTTTTTTATATTTTATACTATGCAATCTGTTTTGGGGCTCAAGGCTCTCTTAGCTCTTTCGCGGTTTGCTTATGTATGTCTTACTTACGCTTTAATGGCCAAATCAAGGACGTACGGCTATATGTAGTAGAACCATATGCGCATTGCATACCTCCATGCCAGCTTATAGTACTGACATGGAAGATGGGTCGGCCCATGAGATTTGCACTCCAATAGGAGGTCATAGATGTGCTCATTAGTACCACCGATCGTGGTGAAAAATCCCATTTGCATCCAGCCACTATCGGGATTCGAACCCTGTACCTCCCGCTCCAACTGCGACAGCTTTTAACACTGAGCCACCTGGGCGGTAACAATTTAATTTTTTAAATTTATTAGTAGAATCTTGTGCGATCTTTTGTTTGTTTAATTTGCTCGTATTAATTTACTTGTAATATATTGAAACATCTATTATTAAATTATATGTGATTTATCTAAACTGTTAAATATATGCATATATATCTCGGGTATTTTGGTCCTTGATCTATACAACTTTATTTTCATAATGTAAGTAAACTATTCAACGGAAAAATTAAGAAATTCACATATTTTGATATTTTACTTTCAAAATTTTTTACTTATTTTGTTATTTATGGTATTTACATTTCAATTTTCAAAGTAAGCTAAGCTTCATATGGTGACTAGAAAAGTATTGGTTTCATCACGAAAATATATTTGTCCTTCATGTTCTGCTTTAGAGCGGCATAATCTGATTCTATTTAACATATAAAGCTTTCACACGTTTTTTTTTAAAGTTGTTTTATTATAAATTAATTATACTTTTTTCTAATCAATTTACTTATTTTTTATTTATAGACATTAATCAATATGGCCTATTGTTTACTTATTTTAATGGGCAAATCTATACAAAAAATCGTTTTTGGAGAGCTGAGAATATCCGAACAACAACATATGAAGGATAAATTTTGGAATTTTATTTTTTATAAATTTATTTTTGTATTCGGCGTCGTGAATGTGCAGTATATGCATGAGGTAAGTGATTTATTTTGGAGGTAGAAGTATACACTAAGATTTCATGTCGATCTAGATAAGCATTTAAAATAGATGAGATCATATCAATTAGAGTTTATTATATTACATGTGTTATAATACATGTGTTTATAATACACATGTATTATAATACATGTGTAAGACGGAAACCGTTTACACCTATTTTTTGAATCATCATGATTTTTAAACATCTGATCGTATATATAATTAAAATATTTAATACACGATTTAGTTCACCTTGAATTAAGAAACCTAACATTTATTGCTATAACAATATACGACAAAAAGATCAAAAATTTAACATGACATTGAAATATTGTTGAAGATAAACTATTCGATAATTTCATTTCGATTTAAATAATTCAATAATGATAATTGATAAATTTGAAAATTTTCATAGTATGTATATATATAAATCTTAGCAACAACGTCCAATGTGTCATTGCACTGCGATTTCATTGCTTGAACATTTGTTTCATATTTGTGTATGATACGATCGTTGTGAGCGTACATTTCGTTAAATAGAAATTCATACAATTTATTGTCATTATATTTTTTTATTTATAATGTAAACTATTGTTCACAAATTATTATTGTTATTATTAATATGGTTAGTATTTGTGTAGAAAGTATATGACACCATATTCAGTAAGATGTGTACCTTTTTTTTATAATATGTGATGACCATTTTACATGACTAAATTATAATTAAATGAAATTAAAAAATTACAATATTGAATGTACTGAATATTATACCTCAATTTGATACTCTTCACTCACATTGATCATACAATGTAATAATCATTATATTTAAGGTATTTTTAAATTCCTAATAAATTTAATTGAATGTCTATCTTCAGAATTGTTTGTATTTGATATGTTTGTTAAATTTGGCAGAAATCGACGATTCCAAATAAGACATTTACAATTATTTTAATTATGTAAATTATCAAAATCTGTCGCCGGAGGTAGTTTTAATGGTTAAGAGAGTTTCTTATCAAGATGCGGTTTCGAGTTCGATTTTCGCCGCTGACCAAAAATTAATATGCACTGGATGCCTAAAAAAGCGGTTGTGGGTAAAAGCATTCGTTGGGCTGACCACCTACAATGTGCACCAATATCTATTAATGGTTCGTAAGGTCTCAGTTGAGATACGGTTAAGGCTGTTTACGATAATAATCCATAGATTATTTAAACTTTTAAAATAATAAATAGAAATTGGAAAGTTTAAGTAAATTTTGATGTAAACGATTTAATTTTTATTGTTATTTTTAGACAACTGTAGCTTAGTTACGCATGAATTATTTAATCTCCTGCTACTTTGTAGATAACGTGTTGTAATTTTTAAGGCGTCAGTTTGTTATAGTTTAAGTATTAATTATTTTCTAAAATAATATTGATAGAAATTTAAAAAATAATCAATTTGCTATACAAACCTTTCTTTTCCAAAATAAGATTATATTAATAATTATTATGTCTTAAGTAGTATTGATAAGGTATGAATGCTTTGTGGACAAAACCTAATTTTTGTGTTATATTGTGGTATCGTTGAATATATGATAAATAAGTTAATTTTGATTAGTATATTAAGATATAGTTTTTGTCACCTCTTTAAACACACGCAATCGTGGTAAAATATTTAGTTAAGAATCGAAATTAATTCATTTTTACGCGAAAATAAATGTTAGTTTATCTTATACACTAAACGAATTGGTAAATTTATATCATTGTTAATAAGATCTTTGCTTAGATTATCTCGAAACATAGTTCTTGGAGATAAGACAAATATTAGCATCGATAGAAATATATAGTCAAAATATGAATAAAGCCGTTTGATAATTATTGGACAAATATATTCATATTTTATTTGATAAATTAGTTTTATTTAATACTAGGTATTTTTTTAGCATAAAATATAAACTTCTATATTTAAGTTTTATCTTTAACGTTGGTTTACCACTAACAAATTTTATATTTATTACAGGTTGTCCTCTGGGTATCATGGTTTTCTGTCTTGGGATTTTTACACTTATTATCACAACTGTGCAAAGATCGTTTTGAATATGTAAGTATGTGTTAATTATATATTTGGTGTGTAATAAAACATTAATGTTAATTTGTATTTGTGCAAAAAATAATTTGCATCTATATATCATTACATAAGAACGCGTCTCTAATGAGGAAAAAACTTTCACTGCATTGTGAGAAGATGAAATAAAATTAAAACTTTTACTTGAAGTTTATCGTGCTACCAAATATACAATAAGAAAAATGTTCAACGTCACAATTTAGAGTATTTTACTTTATGGATAATATGGAAATACTTTTTATTTTATTTTATTTCTTTCGTTTTTATTAAACTATTAACTAAAATATTAATTAATACAATTCCGCGTTAACTAACCATCAAATACAAAAAAGTTATTATTTTCAATTGAAAGTCTTGTGTTTGTTCAATGAACTATGATATAACTTACATAAACCTGAAATTGCATTTAACAATTATAAATATGTGTAGTCAAGCGAAATTTATAGCAAAAACCAATTAAGTTTGCTTCGGTGGAAACTTCTAACGAAATTATGACCCAAGTGTGATAGATATGGTAGGCAAACGAACCACAATAGATCAGAATACACAATTGAACGTTTCAACTGCAAATTAGGATATTTAACTTTTTGTTATTACATATTTTTGTTATACTACTTATTTAAATTATAATTTTCTATTTCAGTTATCATTTTCACCAACAACACCAGGTTGGTCACATTTTCGACTTGTTGCTTTATTATCATCCATTTTAACAATATCGGGCATTATGTTCATCATCTGTATTGGGGTTGGACTTATGAGTGGAATTAATACATTCGCATTTATGGCGGCTGAGGTAAAATTTTGGTTTATATATTTTTTAAATAAATATTTTATGTCGCAATACAAGCAGTGAATGTCACAAAATCTCTGTATTATATTGCTAGCACATTTATGGCATCTTCATTGTTAAAATGAAGTTCATAATTTATGGGGTTTATCTTTGGCGAGATTAATAAGCTAATTCGTAATTTTAAATGTTAAATTATTGTATGGTTTACATAGCTTAAATTCGATTAAGTATTTTTTTAATTACGTTGATGAGGATGACGTTGAGTTCTTTCGAATGATGAAATGAGTTATTGATGTCGTTTATGAAATCAAACGTCAGTGAGTACACTGTATCAGACACGTTCTTCGTACTGATTCGCAGCGAATGGTGTAGAGATCTTTTGTTTTAAAAGTGTGGGTACATTTGTCTTATATAGATAGAAAAGTACATATTTATTTTACGCAAATGTTATTTCAAATCATTGCCACTTACAAATTACCCAACATGTATAGAATCAAAATATTGATAGAGTTTATGCTATTCCTAAAACAAAGAAATTGTTTGTATGTGCTGAATACTGCTGATTTAGTTCTAGTTATTTAGTAATATTCCATTTTATGATTTGGATAACTTTGAATCGAGCTTCATTTATTTCAAATCCTGTCTTATTAGTATTAAATATAAATAGTATTGGTCTTCAAATGCCAATACTATTTATATTTAATAGTATTGGCATTTGAAGTCATCGTTAATCGTTAAAAAATTTGCTACTTCGTATGTTTATTAGTTATTGTAAATAATTATAATATAATATTAGTTTGAAATTATATAATATATTTCTGAGATAGTATAAAAATATTTTATACTGTGTATTACTATTATGTTATGTATCTACAACCGGCCACAATTAAGATGTATATCTTTATTGTGGCCGGTTATAGCGTAGTGATTAAGAGAGTGTCTTATCACGCCGCGATATTGAAATCGATTTTCGCGGTTGACCAAAAATTAACAAACTTCGGATGACATAACAAGCAATTGTATGTAAAATCATTCATTGTATGTATAAGCATTCGTTCTCTAAACCTAAAGTTTTTGTTTATTTTTTTATCCTTAAATTTTTACAAATAATTAAAAGCACATATAGAAGCAGAATATACAAATTTTCAATTCAAATTTTCATAAATTGAAGAGGCCTTTGCCTTTGAGGGTTCTAGGGAAACTTCATCAAGCTCTTTCGAACTTGGGTTTCCTTTGAAAAATTAACGAATGGGTATATGATTCTATGAATGATTTAGTTGTATGGATGGGATTATTGATTGAATGCAGTGGACGATACTGGACTTCCACAAGGGAGTAAAACTTTGCCAACTCTGTTCAATTTGTTTACATAAGCTTGACCCATTGATTAAACTGAGAAGACCATGTCATTCTGCAGGTTGCTGGAATGGATAAATGTCCAAATATCGAAATGGCAGGTGTTCAAACTCAGAAATGAATCAGGTAATCAACTGTTTGAATAATTTAATCTACGTGTGAATACGAGAAAATGTTGTTGTATGGTTTTCGACCGCGAGAAAGAATAGATGTATAAATATATTATTGCATATGTGCTTTGACTAGGTAAAAATTTAGTGGTATGCTTGGATTTTGGAGAAACGAAAAAAGTTTAATGAATTCAGTTATCAGTTGAATTTTACAAGATGCAAAAGAAATACTTTAGTCATTTGAAAATATGAATATAAATGTTAGTGTGAATGATGGTCAAGTGGATATTTTTTTATTTTTTTTTTATTTAGCTTAAATTGGGTGCAGGGTGGACTTTTAGACAGTCCTAGCTCCTTGTAACTGTCAGAGCTCCTGCACACAATGCGCGGTCCTTCAAGTAAAGGTTGATAGCTGCCTTAAACTTGTGCATTTTATTCAAACGGAAATTGAAAACCGGATAACGAATGCCACTTCCTGGATGTTCGATGAATGAATTCGTGCTTTGTACCTTCAGTTCGAGATTTCGGCAGCTTCACCGTAAACCTATGCACATTGACCGTTCCTCGTATTACCCGTCCTGGCGTAACAAATGGTGGTATTTTCTCCTTTAATTCTGCTGAATATTTACCATTTATCAATCTATAGAACACTTAGAGCTCTGCAACATCTGCGGTGTTGTAGACTGTCTAGATCTTTCGTAAGTCTGAAATTTTGTATTATTCGTATGGCACGCCGCTGAAGGAATTTTCATGAGTTTATTAGAAAGAACGGTATTGAGAAATGAAAGTAGATCGATGTGTGAAAAGTAAATAAATGAAATTAAAATTGAACATTATTTCTAAATTGTTTAATCATTTGTAAATAATTATTTTATGTAATTATAAATTAATTATTTTATTTGTAAAAGTTGTTATACAAAATGAAAAATTTGTAAAAACCGGGCCAAATGCTTCTATTATTTGGAGCTAGAGCCATTAAATAAAATAAAAACAGCTTAGAAACCTCCAATTTTTTACTGACTGAATAAATCAACACCAGACACATCCCATTTTTAGTACATTTTAAAATATTTCACAATTAAATTTACTACCTATATTTTCACTCCAGCACCTTATTAAAAAAATTTGTTTTCACAACGAAGTGCAGCTCAAACTGTAGCTGGTACATATAATTTATTAATTTCCTTGATTTTTCCCGCCACATATTGGAAATTATAAAAATGTCAACCCTTTCTCAACTTCAAGTATTTATTTTTATTGACAATAAAAATAAATACTTGATGTTCTATATGCAGATACACAAAATATACTGGTTTCAACTACAGTACAAATTTCAATAGTCTCATCAACAACAAGCGCTATCTATGTAGGTAGGAGATACAATTAACTATAGTCTATGAGTTATTTAAATACAAATTTTTAACATCTGACATTGAAATTAAATGGAAGTATTTAAATCTACATTAATAACATTCTAACAATAAGATTGAAACATAAATATTAATTTTAGAATACATAAATATTAATTTTAGATCTTCCGTTTGAACACGTTCCGCCAGATACCTACTAATACTGAATGGAACAGAATTCCATAGAGAAATGTCTTAAACAAAAAATAAGACCTAACATAATTAATGCCATAGTATATCAAAATATTATGAATCGGACATTCATAATGTTTTGATATACTATGGCATTTAGTTGTGTACTTAATAGTTAAAACTGTTCAATTAATTAAATATAATACTCAAATATTTGTGAGACTTATCTAATTTATTAAAGTTATTATCCAAAAGATTCTTTCGGATTTGTTTATTAAATAAATATTACAGCATAATTATTTTTTAAGTGTTGTGATGAAAGTGAGTGTTCAATTTCTTATGTAATTTATATTCTAACTGTACTGGTCACGTATTTATATTTATTAAAAACATTTGTCATGGGATTATATAATGCTTCTGATAGATATTTCAAAATTAAATTAAAAATTACACAACTGATCTTGCATTATAGTTTGATTTGTGTATGTTACGGAGAACAGGTTAATCCACAAATGTAAGGGACTGCTACTTCATGAGAAAACCATATACATTTCACACGCAAGATTCTTCTCTCGAATGTTGGACGCCATCTCTCGTACTCATCCGTCAAGGTCCAACTGTCACATCCATACATGACAACGGGTTTGAACAACACTGTATGTACAGTTTCAGCTTCTCCACATTTGCAAGATATTTTGATTTCAGAAGTGGACGTAGAGGATATAAAGCCCGATTGCTAGCGACAAGGCGAATCTTGATATCCTCTCCCATACTATTATTGTGAGTAATGAGAGATCTATGATACTTGGATCTCATTACTTCTTCAAACGTGTGGTTTCCACTACTGAAATCAATTGCGTCTTGGTCTCGAAAACCAGAGATAAGATATTTGGTTTTGGACTCATTGATTTTGAGACCAACGGAAGCTGAACAATGTTCCAGTGGATCAAGTATCTCTTTCACTCCGTTTCCATTTGGTACAATCACACAGATATCATCTGCATATGCAAAAGGTTGATTGGACTGTCGCAATAAGATATTGTCTTGAAGTGCTTCACTTTTACGAAGGATGTATTCCAACATGAGATTAAACTCGGAGACAGCGCATCTCCTTGTCGAACACTAGAAGAAATTGCCAAAGTTCTCGATAGCCTGTTTTCAACATTAACACAGCATTGTGACTACGTTACTGTCTTTTTACACAGATGTACGTATTTGTTTGGTATTCCTAAATATTCAAACGCATACCATAGCCCTCTCGGTTGATCGAGTCATAGGCTTGCTTGAAATCTAGGTATACCTGGTGTACATCGCGAGATGTTTCGTAGTACTTGGAAAGAATCATCCATAGCGAGAAAACTGGATCAGTGACTGTTCGATTTGGACGGAATCCTCCTTGGCAGTCATCGATAATTTTCTCCGCCAGAGGAGTAATTCTTCCCAAGATAATGTATGACAGTAACTTGTATGCTGTGCAAAGGAGAGCTATACCCCGATAATTCTCATTTCAAGAGATTACTGTTCTTGAATATTGGGCATAACGTGGCCACTTTCCATTCTTCATGCATAACTTCATTTCGCCATACCAATTGAACAAGGTCGAAAAGACAATTTCCACAAAGTTAGTCCTCCGAATATCAAGAGCCCTGAATTAATGCAATCAACTCATGGTGATCGATTTTTCTTTAATCTCTGCATGGCCATTGAGTGATTCCTTCGGTGATTCCTTTAAAGAAGCGAATTGCGCTCATTGCTGATTTGTTGTACTCTAAGGGCCTTAGCCTTCCACTATTATCGCTTCTTCTGTTTACAAATTCGTTTAGCTGTCCTCCTACTCTCCTAGCAAGAACTGTATTGTTTTTTCTTGCAATTGTAAACCGAGTCTGCGCTTCATTGTGGGATATATTTCGTTGCTCAACAAGCAAGACGACACTCATCAAACCAATCATTTTTGGGCTTAGTTTTCACTATAGCGAGAGTGTGCTGGGCAGAATCGACAACCGAGGTTTTCAATATTCTTAAGACACTGTTCACTTTATCAGATTGGTACTTGGATCGCAAAATGCTATTGCTGACATGATCTTGATATTTTTTTTGCGTTTCTTCATTTATCAGACCTTGATAGGAGAATCGCGTTGTATATTCCCCTGTCCTCCCTGACTTGTACGAAAATTTCCAACGTAGCTTTGCAGTGACCAGATAATGGTTACTGCCTACGAATTTTGTTGACGACCGATACGATCTCAAGTCTTGGCAAACTTGAGCCCGCCCCTTAGAAATCAACACATGGTCAATTTGGCTTCGGTATGTTTTGTGTGGATGTGTCCATGTTTCCAATTGAAAGTTTTTATGAAGAAAGAATGTACTTGGCACTTTGAGATCATGAGCGACCAGTAGATATATCTCTGTATATATTTCATTGATTGAAATTAATCAAAAAGATATACTCACAAGAGCTCTTACAATTTTTAGTTTAAGAAATTTTAAGTAGCTGTGATGTGATGCCGACTAAAGTGCGTGTGAGATAGATGGTTCTTGCATTTATTTGATTGATTTCTTGAAATATTTATTTGGTCATCATATGTGTTCTTCTTTTTTTTTTCTCACTTTTATCTTAACGAGATAATATTATATAAAAAATTGTATACAAAAAATTTAAACTGTACAATAATTAATTCAGAAAATAATAGCAACGCAGTTCTAACTAAATGACAAAAGTTAAAAAACTGTTGAATATAATTTATAGACAATAACATAAAACATGATGTACAATTTTGATATTGCTATTTATATTTCAATAATTGTTATTTTTATTGGTTTTTAATTTCTATTTATTTTAAAACTTTTGAGAAATATAAAATCAGTTATTCAAAATAATAAGTTTAAATTAAATAAATTTCTTGTTAAATAAGAATCAAAAATACTTAAGATTTTATCCAGAAGTTGTTTATCCATCCATCCATTTGTTGACAAATGATAGAAAGAGGTTTATATTTTCAAAATTATTTTATTAAACTTATTAATTTTGTTTTCATTGCAGTGCGTGCTTTTATCAATTCGTACTCTCCATGTTCTAATACGATATGGTATGTTTCTTTATGATATGCGTAATGGTGGAATTTCTAATGAAGGTAAGTCTATTACAAATTTGCTAAATCAAAACTAAACAATAGTATTTTAGCGATATCCTGGGATAAACGAGGAGCAGTTGCTTATTACATTGAGCTGATATTTGAAGTAGCTGCTCTCATCATTGATTTGTTACATCATTTACATATGTTACTGTGGAGTAATATTTTCTTATCGATGGCAAGTTTGGTGATTATAATGCAGCTACGGTACTTAAGTCATGAAATTCAGCGAAAAGTAAAAAAACATCGAAATTATTTGTGGGTGCTCAATCATATGGAAAAAAGTTATCCATTGGCGACCGCTGAAGATTTGAATCAAAATTCAGATAACTGTGCTATTTGTTGGGAAAAAATGGAAACAGCTAGGAAATTGCCATGTGGTCATTTGTTTCATAAGTAATTATAAATATTGATCTACTTAATTTTAAATTATTTTATACATTGGTTTATCCTCAATTTAGTTCATGTCTACAGTCTTGGTTGGAACAAGATACAAGCTGTCCTACATGTCGATTGGCACTTAGCGTACAAAACAACAACAATATATTACATCAAGCCGAACGAATTATCGATGAACGAGACGAAAATGGTGGACGAGCAAACAATCATTTCTTTCATTTTAATGGATCGCGTTATGTGTCATGGCTGCCAAATTTTTCTGTTGAAGTAACGCACGTCAATAATGTATTGAGAAACGATACATTTCTGCAAAATACAGGTCATACATCACAATTACGAAATATGGCTAGACAGGTGGGTTTATGTTTGGAGACTAATAATTGCGAGATGGTTTTTTTATCAAAACTAATTTTTGTAGTGTGCCTAGTCAGTAAGAATGGGGAAAAGGTGTCTATTATCTAAAGCATGAATTTTATAGTAATATTTAAACAAATAAGTATTTATGGTTCTTGAAATTATTCTAACCTTTACTATTCGTGAATGTTTCATAAAAACTTACATCGTGGCTTAAATTAATTTGTAATGATAGAACATGGTGTAATCGATACATAGCTCAAATGGATATAATTTATATTCTGACTTGTATTGCATTGTTTATTGAGCTGTGTTGTAAACGGATTATCGAATTATAAAAAGAATATCGAAAGAATTTGTTAAAAACAATTCATATTCTTTTTATTTTAAAAATAATTATTTGTTAGAATTTTATGTTGCAGTTCGAAAATCTAGTTTTATATTTAACGTTTGTAAAGAAAGCTATTAATTTAAAATTTTGTATAAATAGTATTAACTATGTTATATTAAATTTCATAGATTCTAACATCTTATATTCAATATTTTCAGGTTCAGCAAATGTTTCCTCGATACCCAATGACAATAATCATCGCCGATCTTCAAATGAGTCGATCAATGGAAATAACCGTTGATAATATACTAGAAGGTCGTCTTCAAATACCAGCGCGTTTTCAAGAATTTAATGCATTCGATGAAGATGACTTTCAAGACACAAATACATCAACCATGGCATCAAATGACTCAACGACTGCAGAATCTACGACTTCAATAGGTTCAAATGAAACTGAAACAGGTCGCCGTGAAAATTTAAATTTTCAGACGCCTAATGATTATTACGTAAATCCGACAAATCATGGCGTTTCATTTACCGATGATGCATCAATGTCACCACCATCGACCGCAAATAGTCGAACAGCTGAAGATGCATTTTCATATTCAACCGAATCGGGTTATGAAATCGAGAAAAATTCAACTAACATTTTCGGTAATCAACATGATTTGCTCAAAGATGATAATAGTTTCGAAGAAGTTACTATAGGCTCTGGTGCTGCTTTAGGAGATCGATTTTCCAAAAGTTCAATTGAACGAGAAAAAATATTACAACGTCGTAAAGAAATGTTGTTACAGATGGCACGTCGACGGTATTTGGATAAAAATAAGTCAGAATTAAATATTCCAATTAATACTAGTAACAATAATACTAATTGTAGTAGTAATATAAATAATAATATTAGTGTAAGTAGTAATAAAATAACTACAGTTGATCATGATAACACAACGGAAACAGTCCGTCAACGGACTTTAATACACTAAAATCAATTTTATTTTATAATAAAATTTGGGTCGGTTGTTACAAAAAGACATTTTTTATATTAAGTATTTTTGTCCACTACATATACCTTCGTGCGTTATTTGTTTCATTTGTTTGATAAAAATAAATAACAGTTTTCCATATTAAAATTAGTTCTACAACATAACAAAACAATTTTTTTTAGAACTGACAATCGACTTGATTTAAGAACTTTAATAATTTTACGTTTTAATTTTTGAGTTTGCTACTACTATATATTATACAATATTATGTATGATTTATAATTATTTTTAGTTTAATAACGAAAAGACTGCTTATATAATATAAACAAAATTATGATAAATAATATTTTTTGTGTGATTATTTTTGTGTTAATTATGGTCGGAGTTTGGGCCCTCCATTAATTTTAAAAGTGATTAAAAAATAAATTTATAAAGTTTTAAACCGTCCGATGTATAAAAAACAATGCTTAAAATTGAGGACAGTCGGCAGGGTAGTAAGCAATTCAGTGATGTCCATATAAAATCAGATCGTTTTATTATTTTATAAATGAAACTATAACACATTATTATAATTATTATATTACATAATTATTGATTTGTTGCACTATACACATAATATATTTTAAATTAAAATTATATTTATTTAAGACATCCTAATTAGTTTTTTACAATCAGCCAATACATGTAAAACTATTGTAAAAATATTATAAATTCAAATAAATTATTTTAAATAAAATAGTTTTTATGGTATGACTAAATATGTTCCTTTATACTAGTGTATAATTAAAAGAATCCTTCTAAATATTGTAATACTCATAACCTAACACTGATATGAAAGATCGGTCTGTCCATGAATTCTCTACTCCAACAGAAGATCTATGTGTTAATTCACACTCCCGCTTCATAGACACAGATTTCGATACTGAGATTTTCTTATCTTCAATATCGTGTACTTAGGTTTTTCAGAATCACTTAAAAAAAAAATAATAATCTCAGCTCGTTTTTATTTTTTATATTCAAAAGAGTAGATCAAAGTGAAAGCCAGTATCGTTTTCAAAGAAATCAATAATTTTAATACTACCATATACCAAAATGTATAAATTAATTTATCTTTCTGTTATTTTGTGCTTCACCTTGCGAGAGGCGATGATAATTCATCTGTACTCAATTGTATCAACAATACATGGATTGTGGTAAACGGCTAACTTAAAAAAAAACCTTTTAAACCATATTTTAACAAATTTTCTGACTTATCAAACGTGTTTTACATAAACAAATTTTATTTCAAAATGTCACAAGAAAAGAATATTTTATGTCATTTTACAAATATATTTTTTAATTCATTTTCAAAATGACTTATAAAATTCATATTTTATTTCACATTATAAATATAAAATTTACAAATTTACACACTTCTTAAATCATTTTCAAAATTACTTATGATATGCATTTAAAAACTCAGCCGTTTTTATTTCATTTTCATTACAGATTTTAAAATGAAATAAAAATTATTGTTAAATCAGAAAAAACATTTTTAAGTTAAGCCTTTTTTACTTCCGGAGAGCCGAAGTCTATTGTGAAATAAATCCGAGTCGGATTTTCTCGTTAACAGATTAATCCGTGCTATTATTATACCATTGCCATAAAACTAAAACATAAAATGAAATAGGATTTTTCCGAACGCACAAGACAAAATGTGACTCCTATTTAGTTGACGTCTTTTCTTTTCGATTTATCGTATTTGAACGTTCCATCTATTAAGAAAAAAGGTATCGCAATTTTCAGAATTTATACTCTTCGATCGGATCCGTTAACGGAAAACTCCGAGTCAGACATATTTAATAATAGACCTCCAACAGATTATATCATACACGACGGACAGTCTATACAATTTGTAAATTGTCCACCAAATTCCCAAATAGATTAATAATATTAAAGATTTACTTTTTCGCTCTCACATTAAATTATGAGTTTTGTTTTCTATTATACCTAGGAGCTTTATAGATAAGTTTCTTTATATCAACAACCAAGTGGTATCCAATCGTAGATCACTTTAGTGACCATGCTTTATAAAATGCTTCATTAGTTTTAACTCCGGTACATATTATACATTAAATCAAGCACATACGGCTATAGGTCCGATTTACATAGACCATCTGCACACAGAATTGATCCATACCAACTTATAGTACTGACATGAAAGATGAGTCAGTCCAAGAGTTCTGCGGTCATATATGACCATCTGCACATTAAATTGCTCCATGCCAACTTAAAGTATTGAGATGAAAGATGCGTCAGCACTAGAGTTCTGGGGTCGTAGATGTGTGCATTCACATCACCGATTAAAATATGAGTTCTCTCGCTTTTGCATTCAACCCTATTCAACCTATGGGGATTCAAACCTGGCCCGTATTGCGCAGTCCAGTTGCAGCTAAAACACTGTACCATTTTTTCTCGTTTTGTTTCATACGTTCTTCCATTAGATTCTAGAACTTCTTTCAACTATCGACTATCCGCTATTGTCTTTTTTCTGCAAATCAGTTGTAAGGATCATACTTGAAACGTTCGGACTGCTAGTGTTTTCTCGGTTACTATTCTATGTAAATCTGCTGATATTATCCATCATGATATTTTCCATTTATAAATTGTGAAATAAAATTCAAAAACATCGAAATAGTTGCTTTCCAATAGACCAACCGCTAGTAGTTCGGCACATGTCTTTGCTAAATTTACTGTGGTTATTTTAGCAAAGAAAAAACTCGATACTAGCGGTTCTGCAGCGGGTACAAGCGGTTGACTATAGTCGCTTTTCAATCGACCAACCGCTAATACCCGCTAGTACTTCGTTGCGTGTCTTTACTAAATAATCCATAGCACAAAGCACTATAATAATAAGAGAAGTTATACTGAACAAGAAGCGCCATCAGAAATTGGCGACAAAATATTTAATTAAGAATAAATTGTTTTACTATTTTCACGAGTTTTGTTGTACGAATCGTATAAACGCAAAATTGAATAAACTTACATACATAGTCATATGGATTGGAGAGTGTAGTAGAAAAAACAAAATCATTGTAAAATAACTGCATGGTTCATTAATTTCCATGCAATTTTCTTGCATTTATCGTTCTTGACCATTATCAGATTGTGTTCAAATAAAAAATACTAAATTCTACCCATACATCCGTACTTGTACATAATTGGTAGTCAATATGTATATTGAAATCGCCAAAAAAAATCCTGGGAATATACGCATACAATGTGTAGGTGCCAGTAGAGAAGGAAATAGGCCAGTAGGTGGAAAATAAAAATAAAATAAATTTAAAAATTTCCTTTAATACATAAGTTTATTGATTATTATTTTTAACAGCTTTACAAAATAATTTAATTTAAAATTATTCTCCACTGTCGTTTAATTGGTCCAAATCTTGGTTTTATTTTATTTATTTTAGCTCGTTCCATATGCCATTTACAGTGTTTTCTGATAAGTATTAAAACCATCAGATTCAGTAACTCCACGCGATGGTTATAACATGGATGATTATCATCATAAAATTGTTTATCAGTCTGTTCGGTTAATAAAGAAGTAACTATTTTACATTTTAAGCCCACAATATGGGCCTGCGATTTAAAAAATGAGTCAAAAATTAATATTTGTTTATGACATAGCTCATAAAATGATTGAGAAGGTGCATGCAGTTTTCCAAAGCAATCAGACATATAATTTCTATGTTTTATTATAAGTTCAGAAGAACACTCTACGTAGTCATTTTCCTTTAAAAGTGTTATTGCACAAGCCGCACAATTAAATTTTTTTAAAATTTTGTGAACCAAATAGCCTGTAAAATACCTAATAGATGTATCTGATGTAGAATCAGGTTCGTCAAGTAATGATCCGGTTTCAATAAATTCTTCGTCGATTTCAATTACAACTAAATAATTGTCCAAATCGTTTTCCTCGCCTTGGCAATAATTTGAGCAAGATAAGCTAGAATTGGTCCCAATTCCAATATTTTCTTGTAAGCAATCATCATTGGTTTTATCTTCTCGAATAACTTCGATAAGGTTAGTATCAATATCTTCTTCGCAATTTCCTAAGGTCGTGAATGGTGTTAGATATTTAATTGATAACAATTTTGAGACTGTGTAGCTAAACTCTTGAACAGATGGGTTGAAATTGTTACCATTGGCAGATCTAATTAAAGAAAAAGTATTTTCCAAAGCATCCTGATTTAATCTTGAGGTAAGTAGATATTTTATGTCAGGATTCTCGTGTGTTAAGGATTTAAGTAATAAAATAATTCCGCGAATAGTTTGAATCATTCCGTCAAATGAGTAAACTTTCTTTAAATTAACTAATTTAATTGTTGCCATATAAATTAACATTTCGTTAAGGAATTTTAAATTGACACAGTCATCGTTTTTTAAAGCGCACTTAAATGTATTAGGATCATACACACTTTTTGAGTTTAAACAATCAAATAATTTGTCAAGGTTATCAAAAAAAATTAAGGTCGCAGGTACCTTATCTTTGACGGAATCGGAGAATTTACTTAAATCACATGCTGTTTTTATTCCAGCCACAACGCTTCGGCTAAATACTTGAGTTGCTAGTTTGACTTTCATTTTATCAAAGTGACCTGGATTAATGTGTTTGTCGGTCAATTTTGGACACATTCGAGTTGGAGATGATTGCTCTAATTTATAAAGTTCCCGAATAACTTCCCAGCTTGCTATACCATCAGGTGTTTGAATGTCAGACGTTAGCATGCAGTTGCGGAAGGATTTAAATAAGTGTGGAGGGTCAAAAATACTTACGATTTCAGCAGTGCCATCGTGATTTACAAGCGGGTTATTGGTATTTGTTCCCATATTATCCAAAGCTTTGCGATTATTGGACCCTTGGTCACATATTACTGCTTTGACTGCCAAGTTTAAAGAACTGCACAATGTTACGTTTGTCTTTATTAACGTAGTTAAAGAACTGGATAAAATTGCATTCTCTGAGACGTAGTAACTTAAAATGTTTTTCCAGTTACCAATAATGCCACGCACCATGAAAACACACACGTAATTACCAATTTCTGCCGTTCTATAATCATCACCCAGATCAACAAAACCATCGACACAATCACGAATTGAATTATACTTTAAATCTTTGCGAATCTTAATTTCGTCAAAAATTAAACTGCATTGTCTGTTGATTGTATCTAACGATTCAATTTTCTCCTTTAACTTGTTTAGCATTTGTACATTCTCCGTTCCCGGGAAGAAATTTTTTATTGGTTGCCACCGTATAAGCGAAGCTTTCGACGGTAACTCAAAATTTAATCTATCTCTCATGAAATTGTATGATTTAGGCGATCGGTAATAAATGTTTTGTGCCAATATTTTAAACGATTCTGGCCACTTATGTGTTTTCGATCTGTCTGAAAGCAGCAATCGACAAAAATTTTTTGAATGCTCACTTTTGTTTGCATTAGAAATTAAATCACTTAAATTTGGCTTAGGTTGACTCTTTAGTTGTAGGAATTTTCTTTCTGCTTTTCTAGTTTGATTCTGCAAGATCTTAATTTTTTTGAGTAATTTAATTTTATCATTTCGTAGTTTATCAATTCGAAGAAAACATTTGCGATTTAAAGACCGATAAATTTCTACGTTTCTTTCATTCCTTTCGCAATAACTGCATACTGGCTCTACAATTTCTAATACGTCGTCAAAATATGGGTCCGGCAATTGTGAGATTTCGGTTAAAGATAAGTTTTCATATCGTTTGTTTGAGTAACTTTTAAAATTTGACGAATTAAAATGCAGTTCTTGTAACGACACAACTTCAGAAGGTATGTTTAATTGTTGAGTAAGAGTATTTAATTTACCCTCCACAGTTAAATCATCAGTTTGACTGAAGGTATATGCGGTTTGTAAACTAACATTTGCGGTTTGCAAAGCGACATTCATATCTGAACTTGGTTCTAGCAAGGGTAAAACTTCATTGTATATTTGTTGAGTTTGTGATTTAGCATCCGAACTTAAAATCGATCCGATTAAGGTTGGGTTAATATTTAAATTAATCGCAGTCGCTGATGATGAAGGGATTTTCAAAGTAATGTCCTCATCATCGACAGGCAAACGAGGCAGGCATAATGTTGGGACAGCCGTTAATTTAAGCTTGCGCTTTAGAATGCAACTTGGCTCAAAATGTTTTGAACACAAAAATATTCGCTTTTTATTCAATGGTGATATGCCACAATTTTTTAACCAAAGCTGTAACGCTGAAATGTAACGTAAAACACGCAGCTAGCTATATTATTTTATCCCGATTTTGTTTTCCTCCTACAACAAATTATCATATATAATAGTAATTTGTGCTTCTACTTTCCACTACACTCAAAAATATGTTGTATAATTTTATTTTTACTGTTGCGTATAGATTTTACGAATGTGGTAGTGAGAGGTTAATGTGAGACGTTAAAGTAGGTTCAAAAAAATAATTTATGAAGAGTGTCGCTAGTAAAAAAATGGCATTCGAGAAACACACCATATGATTTCTCTTAATATTATAGTGCTTTGTGTCCATAGTAAATTTAGCAAAGACACGCAACGAACTACTATCGGTTCACTAGCGGGTACTATCGGTTGGTCGATTGGAAAGCAGCTACAGCTATAAAAATCTATAAAACAAAATTGTGTGATGAAAAATATAATTAAATTTGTTTATGAGTACTTAACTAGCGAATATAGACCGCCGTAAATTATTTTTTTAACAGATTATCTTTGAATTGCAAAATTATACATCAATTTAATATATAAACAATTCAAAGTCTGTATTTATGTTGAACATTCGGTTTGTTTGAATTTTAGATTGGAAATCTAGATAAACATATTTATTCTCATTTTCGCCTAAATGTTTACTAAATTGACATTTCAAATATATGTTTCTAGAATACACTGTGTTATCGACTAATTACTACAATCGGTAAATACAGAACTCGTTTCATTCAATAATCTCCACAACCGATCGCCATTTTGAATTTATAACAAAAACATACCGATAAACCGAACGGAACAAAAAAAATTAATAAACGAAAACAAAAAACAATATTGACTTATGATTGTCACTGTCAGAGAAGTAAAAAAAATAAATTGTGTAACTGTATTTGTCTAGACTTCAAATTTCTCTCTCGCCTAGTAAAATGATTGTTTTCGTTTTTTTATTTATCAATCGAATTTTTTAGTATCTTCTCATCGCTCACTGCGTGTATACATGCATATAAAATTTGGATATTTAGTAGTATAATAACATTTTTTTTATTTATTTTAAATTATTTTTATTATTAAAACTAACATTGTGATAAGTGCATGTAATTTTATTAAACCAAAAATGATATTGTGTATATTGAAAGCGAAAAATAATTTAACGGGCGACATATTTGCGAGAAATAAAATATAAAAACAAAACACGTGAAAACATGATAAATTTGACAAGATTGTCAAAAATGATAATACAAAATAAACAATAAAACTTTCTGTCATTTACTTATTTAAAGCGATTAGTTATTATTTTATGTAAATTAGCTAGTTATTACAAAAGTAATGTTATTAATTTTTCTCTAAAAAAGTTCCTTTTTCTGACTCTGTTTTCAATTGTTTTCTATTGTCAATCAAATTTTTTTTGTATAACATATTTTAAGAAAGAGAAAGATATAAAATATTTATAATCAATTGTATAATTTTCCAATAAGATTCTTATTTGGATTAGCTTCGAAATTTAAATTAAATTCTGTGATTGTGAATAATTTCAATAAGAATACTAAGAAATTATAAAGTTTCTGAATAATTCGTTGTGAAAAGTGGATATAATTTGATTGAAACAGAAAGAGATAGCGTATAATTAAGAAAAAGGCGTCTGTCTTCAACACTTCTTTAAAATATTTTGGAATTTTGTGTTTCTTGTTTTTTATTTATTTATTACTTAAAAACGATTGATATTTGTGATAAGAAAGTTAAAAAAAAAATACAAAATACAAAAAGATTGAATACTATTGAAGATAGAAAGTAAGTTAATTTAATTTTTTGAAAATCAAAGTATTTTCCGATAGTAGGATTCTGTCCTGTTTTCTTCTTTATTTTTTTTTATTCATTTTAATGTCAAAGAGACGACATTAATATCCATTTTTGTTGTGCTGTGTTAAGTTCTATGTAGATATATATAAAATGAAAAACTTTTACCATATTATTTGATTATAGTGAAGAATATATAACGCTGACGACGGGAAAGACAGCAGAGGGTGAAACGGAAAATCTATTTTTTGTGTTCGTTTTTTGTGATAATTATAAAAAGAAAAAACTTTGAACGGACGCATGACAAATGTCCAATTTTTGGTATTATGTCAAAATGTATCAAGTTGGGAGAAGCTTATACTATGGCTATTTGGTGAAAATATGGAATATAAATTACTATTTGTATCGGTTTTTTGATTTGGCAATTGGTTGTTGTATCTTTCAATAATTTTTATCAAGTGGTGCAGAATTTTTTACTTATGCGATTTTCTTCTGTTATTTTTAGAAAAGATATTATTAGGATGATTTTGCGTTACAAAACGATTTTTCATTATTTGATTACAGTCGTTAGATTCTTTATAATATTTCCTCTGTTGGATACAAAACTCCTCACTCAAACCTACTTTCTTGATATTATATTTGTAGATGGCATAAACTATAGAATGAGCCATAAGTCTGAATCTTTAATCATCAATTTCGCTGGATCTTGTGTAAATTACGGTAGGAAAGATAATCCAACTGTGTGCAATTTGGATAGTTATTTGAATCCATGGAACTATTAATAACAAATAGAATATTGTACAATAGTTAAAAAAAACTTTTTAACTGAAATTCCTTCTCTGTTTAAATTATAATGATCCTTGTGTACATTATGTATTAAATGTTTGTAAACCGACAGGTACGCGTGGTATTTTGTAAAAATTTTATCACATTTATAAGTATATTGCATTATTTTTATTTATTTTTTTTTATAAAATAACGTACAATTTAATTCATAAATTTATGTCAGTCTTTCACTAGATCGTTTTTTATTTAGCATTTTCATTGCTTTTATTTTTTATGCGAAAATCTCTTTGATTATTTAAATCGCCTACAACTAAAGTTTATCTTTGCTTTAATAGACAATTTGAAGATTAAGTATTAGTTTTTTTTAATAAATTTGGTTTCTTAATATAATTATTGTATGTTTACCAAAATACTACCAAATCTTTAATAAACTCTTTTATTGTTTTATTTAACGCCGAAGCTTAATCGACTCTGATTTGTATAGACTATGTAAAACATTGCATTGCGCCATGTCAGCATTTGAATATTTTTTTTTATTTTTTTTAATGTTAAGTTTTATTTGGGTGCAGGGTGGACTTTTAGACTGTCCTAGCTCCTTGTAACTGTCGGAGCTCCTGCATCTAACGCGCGATCCTTCAAGTAAAGGTTGATAGCTGCCATAAACTTTTGCATTTTATATTTCAATGGAAAACCGACCAACGAATTCCACTTCTTAGATGTTCAATGAATAAATTCGTGCCTTTCATCTTCAGTTCGAGGTTTCGGCAGCTTTACCGCAAACCTATGCGCATTAACCGTTCCTCGTGTTACCCGCCCTGGCGTAACTAATGGTGGTATTTTCTCCTTTAATTCTGCTGAAAATTTACCATTTATTAATCTATAGAACATGCAGAGTTCTGCAACATCTATGCGGTGTTGTAGGCTGTCTAGATCGTTCGTACGTCTGGAGTTTCGTATTATTCGGATGGCACGCCGCTGAACTCTATCCAGTAACTGAAGAGCAGTGCCATATGCTCCACCCCAAACCTGACAGCAATATTCTATACGGGGTCTAATAAAGGTTTTATATATCTAGAGAACCTGATGCGATTTAAAAAACCGTCTGCATCTATTGAGGAACCCGAGTTTACGTGAAACTGATTTGGCCAATGCGATAATGTGTTCATTACATTTTAAATGGTTGCTAATTTGAACACCAAGCTGACGAATTGAGTTACAACCCACGAGAACGTGGCCTTTTACTACAAAAGGGTATTCGTTGTGACTTTTTTTACGCGAGAATGTGCATATGTATTTGTGTTTTTTTCTCGTTAAATTTGACCTGATTTTTAACTCCCTACTCAAATATTGTACTCAAATCGGAATTAAGCGAAGTGATAACTTCCAGCCGTTTACGGTTTAAATGTGAAAGAGTAGGCTCGACCTCGAATGAATGAAAGCCTTCTGAATTCTTTATGAAAAAGCTTGATTAGTCCTATAAAGTGAATTGTGTATGGGAACTGTTGTAAGCACTCTAACTTTTATATTCTTCAATGGTTCGTTCAAATTTAGAATACGCTTTAGTCGTCTGGACTCCTTATTATAATGTACATATGTATATAACCAATATAAAAAATTCAAAGAAAATTTGTTCGGCAAATCTTTTTTAAATTTAATCTTTTTAACAATGACAGACGATTAAATTATTTGGAAAATATTCTTAATATGCCTAGTTAAGATACGCGATGTGTCATTTTAAATTTAGAGCCTTTGTTTTTCAGGTGTAAAGCGGCTTTGTTTGTGGCTGATGTTTTGCAATTGCAAGCAAGGATTGATTACCTATTTATACTTTCTCGTTTGAATATTTATGTTCTCACGAGACAACTTCTCAATAAATAACAGGCTCTTTATTGATTCCAGATTTTCATCGTTCCAATTACTCAGTACACGAATCAAATAATTTTATGACTGTGAATTTGAACAATTACTGTGATATTTTAAATTTCGTAATGACTAAAGCTTGCTTCAAATATAAATTGAAACGCAATTTTAAAGTTTCTATGGGTGTAGTAATTTAGTGTATGCTTTTAATGAGATTTCTATTATTTTATGTAGCACACGTATAAATAAGTATGAAATTTCAGCAATCCTCTTGTGATTAAACTTAGTTTTATTGTGTAATTTTTTCTAATTGTAATGTAATTTATTGTAAATAATCATTAGGGACTATTGTCCTGTGGATTATAACTAAATAAATAAAGCAGATGAAAGCGGAGAGAAAAATTATTAGTTTGCTTTGTTGACGTTTAGGTAACAGGATGGCCAAACAAATTTGCAAAGACGTCAAAGGAGTGAATAGCTGAAGGCTGAGAGTAATAGAAAATGACCGCTTTGAAACTTTTGTTAAACAAGATGATCGATTAAATCGGGAAAAGTATAGTGATATGCACACGAATTACTGTGTTACATTCTTTTGAAAAGAATCATTTAGCAGGTAGAAAGAAATAATCGGTGACTACCAAGAAAGATTTTATCCAAATCAATCAGTAATAATAATGTTGTTTCTCTACTGATGATTCAAATACTTTTTTTATTTATTTGTATAAGTATTGCTTATAATTTTGATTTAGGCGCATATGGAAGCAACTTGTAAAAAACTATTTTTATGCCTAATGGAAGTAATTAGGCATAAAAACCTCTTAAATTTTTTACTGCAAAAAGTCAACACCATTGCACGCATATTCCATTTTGAGTACAAGCTCATTTACAACGGGAAGAGCAGCAGGGATCAGACAATATATAAAAAAAATCTTAACAATTAACTTTAAACTAATTAAATTGTCATTCAGACACGCCATTCAAGAAACTCCGATTTAAATGTATCGGCAGATCTCAAACTCCTAATACTGCATGGAACAGAATTCCATAGAGAAATATCTCCAACAAAAACAGATGAATTTAAAGACCTAGAATTTCGAGCAGGCAGTAATCGAAGATTAGCGTAATTCGACCTGCTTAATAATATTTTTTTGAATAAATAATTTGGTTCTCTAGTTTTTAGTAGCTTCCTAATAAAAGCGCAAATCCGAAACTCATAAAAACTAGTTAAACTACAATCAAGAACAAACCTAGTATAGGGTGATATATGATCAAATTTACTAATTCCGAAAATAAAACGAGGGCAAGCATTAAAACATCTTTTTAGAATAGAAATTTTCCTAAGACATACCAAATAAGACAACATCACCATAGAGGAAATGCGGAAGGAGAGAGGACATAAACATTCTCTTTTTAAACTGACTATTCGTAAACCCTACCACTTTATACAAACAAATAAGTAATCCAAATATCTTTCTACTTACTTTAACTAAATGATCATCCCATGTAAGAGTTTTGTTAAAAACTATCCCCAAATTCCTAACAGTAGTTGAAAACAGAATGAGTGACCCATTAAGATTAATACTACAAGGAAACGAAAACGTATCTAACGATTTTTGGTATATTATAATAGATTGGGATTTACAAGCATTTTAGACAAGCTCATTGGAAATAGACCAATTATGTACTTTATCTAAATCCTCGTGAACCAGAGAAATATTACTAACAATAGAATGCTGATCTAACTTACTATTTCTATAAATTTGGACATCATCAGCAAAAATGTGAAACGAACAATGGTGAAACGAGGATTCTATGTCATTAATGTACATAGAGAATTAAACATAATGTACATAGATAATTATTATTATTAAACTTATTTATTATATTAAATTATTTATTATTATTATATATATTTTAAAATAGTGGTCGCTTAATTGGTTATATTGACATATAAGTTTATAAAATGACAGTAATCGAAATGGTGTAATTAGGAAAAGGCTATCAAGAATTTTTGGAATTAAGTTTAGTGTTTGACACCTAGGGCGATTCGCGATAAATTTTAATCTCATGTTGGAGAACGTCTTTTGTATAGAAATTACAATATTCTACTTAAAATAGTGAAAAACAACAATATAGGCTGCTACTGTGGTATTTTTAAAAATGTTGGATATTTCCAAAAATTCTCCAGTATCGTACTTTGATTCGATTCAACTTAATATCCATATTTTCGAGAATCTTCCATTTTTTTGATTTTGTGGATAACCAATCACGGCTGTTAACGCACACTTAGACCGGCGATTGGTCCGTTGTGATACCACTTTTATGTACGGCTATAGATCCAATTTTTCGTAGAACCATCTGCTCATCAGCCTTTAGTACTGACATGAACGATGGGACGGCCCGTGGATTCTAAATTCGATAGGGGATTCAGATGTGTTCACTCACGATGGTGAAAAACTCCCTTTTGCATCTTGCCCCGAATCGAGATTCGGTACCTCCCGCTCCAACTGCCGCAGCTTTTACCACTGCGCCACCTGGGTGGTTAACTACACCAGTTCTATTACATTACTGTCATTTTATAAAATTATATGTAAATATTCTATTTCGATTAATCGAGTCGAAGGCGTGAAATATAATAATATGTGTACATTACGAGATATTTCAAAGTATTTGAACTATCAATAGTGAAACAACGTCATCACTAACTGATCGATTTGGATACAATTTGTCCACCGATAATTTCTTTCTACTTGCTAAATGATTCTTCCAAAAAGAATTTAGTAAATAATTCATATACATACTGCTATACTTTTGCACAACCATACTTATCTACTATAGCTTGATAACCCAGCTTATTTTGACTGATAAAACCTTTTATTTTTGTACCATCCAATAATTCAGTATTTTCATTGAGAAAATTAAACTAGTACTTTTAAGGTATGTTTATGGTAAACAAGCAGTTGTAGGTTCGTAACAGTCTAATATTTAGAAAGAAACTATTCTTTTTTCAAGATACGAAAAACTATTCGTAATCAGCGGGTGTTTATTATAAAGAAGGTTCGTTACAAATGATATTTGTGCAATGCTCGAGCTTCACAACATCAAAACGCAATTGACTTAATTTCAATAAATATACTTTAAAATTTAAGATACCAGGTTCAAATCTCGATAGGGTCGGGATGTAGAAATATTTTGCATTATTTAATTTAGATCGGTAAATGAACGTACACTCTTTAACTTCCTATTGCAACACAAATAATAACTGATCCGATGGACCACTAAAATGTACAATCACGTGTATCGAACATATAGTGGAATGCCCTCAATTTCGCAAGCATCATAAAATAATTAATAACTGTGAGCGACACCTTACTAATCTATAATTTACATTTGTTTTTAAAATAAAATTATTTTTACCGATGAAAAACAGTTCTATAATAGGTTTTACGGTTTCTTTGTCTTTAGACAAGTTAATTCTTATTTATTCCTTATTTATTAAAAGTAAAATTGTTGTGCTATATTTAAATACTACACAATATTACGTATCACGATAAGAAGAATTTTCAGTTTAATCGCATAGAATTTAATATTGAAAATAATGTTAATGAAGAAGTAAGAAAATTTTCATTTACAATGTACAGGGCGAAACATAAGTACGTAATCAATTATAACAGTTTATTATTTTTATTTTGAAAGTAAATTTTTATTATAATTAAACCAAATACATACATCACAATTTACTTACCTCGACCTATAGGTCCTAGTTAAGAGTATCCGGATCTGTAGGTTAGGTTGTTGTGGCTGCTATAGGCACACTTAGACACTTATTGGTCCGTTGTGATACCACTCTATGTACGGCTAGAATCCATGGGCCGACCTATCTTCCATGTCAGTACTATATGCTGACATGGAGCTATGCAATGCACAGATCGTAGAATCGTAGAACCGAAAAAACTCGGACCGGGTCCGAGTTTTTTCGGTTCTACGATTCTACGATCTGTGCATTGCATAGCTCCATGTCTGCATATAGTACTGACATGGAAGATGAGTCGGCCCATGGATTCTAAACACGACAAGGGATCCAGATATATGTTCATTTTACACCACCGATCGCACCGCCCAAACGATCGAAGGTGAAAAACCCATTTGCATCTTGCCCTGAATCGGGATTCGAACGCGGTACCTCCCGCTCGCACTGCCGCAGCTTTAACCACTGCGCCACCTGGGCGGTTTATGCGGCTCTGTAAATTTGTAATCAATATAAAGACCTCACATTTAATTTTATAAATTATGATTATTATTTTATTATTTTTCGTTAAATATTTAGATTTATTATTTTTTACTAAATTATTTAATTTATTATATTATATCATGATATATTTAAAAAAAACCTAGTGTATGTCCTTTTAAAGGTAATCAGTTATTTTTTTAAAAAGTTAATTGCATAAAGCATTAATTGTACCCTCTATATAATTACAAAAGATATTAACAATTAGATTTTCAACAAAATTATTTATTTAGTTTAAAATTATTTTATCTAGTTTTTTAGTTTAAAATTATTTTCAGAACTTTTGACTACGGTCGGTTAATTGTTATAAACATATGGTCCAATAAACGAAATAGATTTTCAACCGATGTTATTACTCATTCGCAAGTTTGAGCGGCGAGTGGTATTAGCATTATTAAATTAACTGTTTACGATCATAAAAATAGTTTATGTACCTAGTACATATCTCGAGAACAAATCCATACGACGTGTTAAGCAACAAGCGAAAACGGTCAAACGCTTTATGTAGGTCCAAATATAGAGCGCACGTATATTCTTGTTTACTAAAGGACCGGTATATCTATATAATCGGTCAAACACCATATTGATTAATGACAATCTTTGGTCCACTATGCGCTATATAGTAGCTCGTAGTATGGCCAAATGAATTTGATTAAAATAAAGAGACCCTTCTTTATTCGACTAACTCTGTTTTTTAAGTATTGATTTCGCTAGTGAATTTATTGTTCTTTGAAGGATAATCTATGAATAATGTTTTTATACATAAGATTCACCCACACGTATCTACGCTATGCAGTATAGCTCTATACCAACAACGTGTATTGTTGGTTGGAGAATGAATGGTTCGATCTATGAATTTAAACCAGCAGCGGTTTATATTTTACCATTGATCGTAATCAGGCGATGAAAATTCTCTTTCCACACCAGGCCTCTGTTGTAATTCGGACCTGTTACTTTCCGCTCCCAAAGAGACAGCATTAACTTCTGCGCCACTTGGTCGGTATCGAACATTTCATGTATGAAAAGTTGTTGAATACTTAAGCGGTTTATGTTAATTTTATTACTAAAACAGTTTAGATTCAACAGATTTCTATCTATTCTACGACCATACATTGTCGCCGGTTGTAGCTTAATGGTTAAGAGAATATCACGCCGCGGTCTCGAGTTCGATTCCCGCCGTTTACCAAAAAAATTAACATGCAACCGGATGACATAATAACGCGTTTGTGTGTAAAAACATTCGTTGGGCTGACCACCTACGATGTGCACCAATCGTTAAATGGTTCGTTAAGGTCTCAGTTGAGACGCGGTAGGAGCTGTTTACGGCCTCTAAGCCATAGATTTTTTTTTTCTTACAACCATAGCAATAAGCAAAATCACTTAAAGCCGCTGAAAGTTAATATGTTGTTTTAATAATCTAAATCCGTAAGCAATTGAAATTACTTAGAAATGTTATTGAAGTTCTAAAAATGTTCTGCCTACTTATGGTTTACCCTGTATATTTTTATTCTCTTTGAGAATATTGGTGTGTTTTCTGAAAGAATGTATAATTATATAAAAAAGCTGAAGGGAAAAAAATTTTAAATTTCTAAAATATATAATCGAAAATAAAGTTTAATTTTTATTACAATAACGATTGACTTAAGTATGTTTTATTTTTTTTTTGTCACTTTATAATTTTCTTACGATTAAGTTGAGTAGTAAGACGTGTCAAGTACCTCCTATTAATTGGAATTTTTAATTAGAGCGCAAATTAATGTGAAATAAGTAACAATAGTAATTTAAATATAATAATTTCGTTTTGTTCTATCTTTGAAGTACAATTTTTAAACTAACTACCATATATTTGTTATTCCTTTTGCGTTCGTTTTGAACCCGTGTTTAACAGAATTTTTAGTTTTAAAAACAATCCAGTCCAAAAAATATCTTTCCTAACTAATATGACTAATATGTTCCTCACACAAAGAAAAAAGGCAATGCGATTTAATTCTTGCTTTTAAAATAACTATGTATTATAAACGCTATATTATATTTTTGTAGTTTTGATTAGTCTTCCCTCTATAGAGGCAAACAAAATTAATAGACTTTATTTTCTGTAAACAAGTATTACTAATCTAAATACTATATGCGTTGAATCTAAATCTCATATTTAATTATTAATTTATATTATTTTGTTTTTTGATGTTGAAGATTGCAGCAACTCTTTGCTAATTGCGAACCATTATTTTTAAACTAAAAAAAACTTAGCGCTGTATCAATGGTCATGGAAACTTTAAAAGGAAAAGTGAGTATATGCTAACAAGGCGTAGATCCCGATATGATATTCTTTCCATAGCCTGTACTGTATAATTAATAAACAATTAAATCGTATTTAAGGTCACCTTTTATACTAAATATTAGTTTGCACGTTTAAAAGTAGCTATAGTCTTCTAATATATCTATCAACATCTAATGAATCCCTTCTTTTAACCCGCATTTTAAATTTGCCGCCTTTTTATATTTTCAGTGGCCAAACGATTGGGATAATGTTACATGATATATACCATGGTATGTATACGTGATATATACCATGGTATGTACTCTTAAACAAATTTGTCTTAATATTTCCATGGAAAATAAAATCTTATTGAAATAATTTCGTTTCATATACTAATACTTATAAGTGTAAATGGATAGGATTTTTGGGTGACATACTTAAGATTGGGTGGGGATTACTTGAACGCTGGTCTTGATTAAAAATTTTGTTTTATTTTAATAAGCACTTTTTGCTGTTTAAATAATTCTATTACAAACTTTTAAACTTTCTGAAACGGCCGACCGCTGTAGTGATTTCTTTCATTGCATTGTAGTGTGTTATACAAAAAATCTACTTTTGTTATTTGTATGAATGTTTGTTCTAAAATCTTAAACCGGACATAAAGATAGGATGCAAGGAATGGAGTGAATGATGAGGTTAGCTAAATATGGCTGTACTAAACTATTTATTTGTTTAAATAGTTTCCCTTACAAACGAATTGACAGTATATTAGATCATCATATTGTATATGGAAATGCTGTCGCGGGTCATCGCGAAATTTATATTCTCCCACGCGTTAGATGGTGGTGAATTATAGGGGCACATCTATAAATACAGCATACGATGAGTTGACCCAAAGTTGTTTTTTAAAGTATGTACTCCAGTTTTAACTGTTGAGGCAATACGAATACATATGATGAATTTAGAATGGTCCTTTCCTATCCACTAATAATAATAACAAAACTAACAAATTCAAATCCCAATGTGAAAATGATTGTACTAACAATATATAACAATCTACTAATAATGTAGTTAGCAATGACTCTGCTGTGGATTATCACTTTAGTCGTTTCTGTGATTAACATTCCTTTTCCTAAACCTTATGTGTTGAGATGCAGACAGGGGCTGGGCCGGTATATTTATGAATAAAGAATTCTCAGATATTCAGTTGAAATTCTGCCGAATATACTCCAGGATTATGGTAACCATCCAGGATAAAGGATCACCGTAACTGGTTGGCTTGTACTTCTCCTATCATATGATATTATATTTAATCATGTCCACTTTTACTTAACTGTAATGGCGATTACTCTAATCCAAATTTTATTTCAGTATATCTATGTCCAAATTTTATTAAGGTGTATATACGTAATGAACTGAAACAACCGAAAAACATATCAAACATATTACTATGTATTATTATTCTAATTAAACATGTTTTTCAATCGTCCGATTGATTCTGGTGCATAAATGTTAATCTTCTTTATAAATTTAATACACAAATTTTATAATATAAGTTAGAATTTAATTTAATTAATAAATAAAGAAATATTGATGTTAGTTTCAATAAAATTAATAAGTGTATTTATTTAAATTTATCTCTCTTCTTATGATGCTATTTTAACGTAGTCTCTTTTAAAACTTTTTAAGATATACAATTATATAATAATATTGTACAATAACAAAACTAAATGGAAATATAGTTTTAAAACAGTATACAAAGTAGTTAGTAAGCTTTATTTCAAATAACAACCACTTTAAAATATATCTTGAAGTCAAACAAATAAACACGTTAATGTTCGATTTAAATATTACCTTTTGATTGTTGATACCATCTCTTAGTAATTTTATTATAAAATAAAGTATCGGGCATAAATATTATTGAATAATTTATAAAACTTCCACTTGATTATTTTAAAAATAGCAGTAAGTTTCCAAATGAGTCATATGTACTCATCAATGTGTATGAGTTTGAGCTACCGTATAGCAAGAGGATTATTTTATTTTATTGGAGTATATAATTTGGTTAGTCTCATTTTA